>VZTO01023472.1:1631-46843 GCA_013400615.1 Syrrhaptes paradoxus | reverse complement strand
CTATGAGACAGATGAGTTCCTTTTCTGTGTATCTATATCCATACATAGCTTCAGCACAGACCTTCTGCCACATTCTAGGCCCAGGTGCTGGCTTTTTTTGCCAACTCTGCTATACTAGTTTCTTTTTCTGATAATAATGACCTTGCCCAACTGTCAGGCCAAAGATCAAATTCAGATCCAAGTCTCCTTGCTTTGCTCCAGGTTGGCTCTGTGACTGCTGACTTAGCCCAGGGTTAGAGCTAAATCTACAGAGACACTTGGATTTTGAGAAGAAATATTGAATTTTGGAGTTACACTCTTAGTCTTTACAGGTTGCTCCAACTCCTCAGTCTTAGTATCTAGAATAAGTTTGTCACTGGATAGTAATTTGCAGGTTGCTCATATTTTATGCCTAAACTACTTTACAATGCCCCATAAAACGTTATGTTAACTGAGTTTTTGATTACATCATTTTGTCTATGGTCTAGCTGAAATGGGGTTATCCCCAGGCAAACTTCAGATTATCATTTCACTTTCTGCCTGCTTTAGCATAACACAAATTGCTAGTGATTAAATTTGCATGACTTAAGAAGTTATTGGACTTCAGCTGGAAGTTGCTGTCTCTCAGCTTGAAAGTGATGCTAGCAAGGCCATTTCACTTGGTGGGAAAGCAACTTCCAGCTGTGGGGAAAGAGACTTCTCTCTCCATATCCTTATTTCATTGATACCAGCCAGCCTAGCTGGAAAATCTGATTTCTGCCACTATTTACCTATTTGATCTCCTTGGCAACTATGTTTCTAGAGGGCAGTTTATGAAGCCTAAAGCAGGAGAAGCTTTCTCCTGTTGCTGCATGCCTAATGTGAGCACTGACACTTCCATGCTAGTGCTATCCAAAATCCACAGTATTTTGTTCATTTTTCAGTGTAAATCATTATAATCAGTGCCCACTTACTCTGTGTTTTCAGCAAGGATATGCCCTAACCATTGTAAATGTGTGTTTCTAGATTTTGTTGTTCACCAGATTTTGCCCTACCAGTCAGTTTCAGTGGATACATTCAACTCAAAGAATGATGTGTTCGTAGCCATTGCACAGCCCAGCATGGAGAACTGCATGGTGCTGGAGTGGGATCACATTGAAATGAATTTCAGGAGTTATGACAATATCACAGGTATATGAACACTGGGATTCCAGTCATTGATGAACTCTTGGCATTTCGCAAGGATGAGATTCGTAGATGGGACCAGTTGATGGTTTTTGTCCCAAATCTCTGTTGAATTTGGCAGATCAAAGTGTGTAATGTTTGGACATGAGTGACTTCATGGAGTAGTGCATCTTGTTAATACACACGTTTAACCTCACCATAGCACACAAACTAGCCTTTTTTTGTCTGATCTTGTAAATTGTTCTGAAGGCACAAACGCTTGCTGTGAATGTCACACTGTGGCCCAACTTAGACGCTCACTGCCTGAATCACGCTGCAATTTAAAGTGTAGGTTAAAGCAGCACTCACTCTTGCCAAAGTGCCTGCAAAATAGAATATAAAAATACTCTACTGCATGTAGAAGAAAATTGGTCTAAAGGATGCCTCTAGGGTGGACTGGCCAGGAAAGTGTGTTTCACAGCTGAAGATGACATAGAAGTATTTGAACTGTGATTGTTACCTAAAGAGATGTGCTGTGAAGCTTTCACATTTACTTTCCTTTTACAAACATGCTAAATAAGCATCTTGGCCAGATTACTCATCAGACACAAAGCCCATGTGGATGCCAGGTGATTTCCTAATACCAACAACCATTCTGTCACTGACTGACACTCTTGTTGCTATACAGAGCTCAGTCACACCATGACAGCAGAGACAGAGTCTTTTAGAGCCCGGTTTTCTGGCTGCTTCAGGCTACTGTTTCTGCAGGAGCTAAATTTATCCATGGAGCATCCTTCCCTCCTGTTCCTTTTTATGTGTGACAGATTATTTTTACCTTGCATTTTGGGAAACAAAGTGTATGCTGTGTCCTAATCTGGTGTTGCCTACAAAGGCAGCAAGCACCTGTCTCCTCAGATCAGCTGTGTGTGTCACTAACAAAAGTTTACAAGATACTATCCCTCCATTAAGAAATTTTGGAAATGAAAAGTTTTGCTTTTTTAGGTTTCTTTGTGTTTTGGTGGATTAGGGGGAAACATGTACCAGTGGATGTAAATTGAGAAGTCAATGGCCCAAAGAGAGCTGGCAGATGTCTAGAAAATCTCTGGAAATGGCGTTGAGAGTTTGGGTCATTTGTCATTTCCAAAGACAGATGTCTTCTGGATATACTTAATCTTCCTATGAATGACATGATTAGGAGACTTTTCTGCTGGGGACTTGTGTCCTAGCTCCACACTCACCATATGTGCCCTAACTCATTTCTTGTGTTCCTGGAATGCCTGGGCTTGAGCTCTGGGCTCTGAAGTGTAAGTGAGCAAGAAACTTTTGCCAGGACACAGGCATGTAAAGAGACTCTTACGGAGCCTAGGATTGTTTTGTAGAGCTCAGGAGGCAGCTATGTGCTCCATGGGGAGCTTCATTACTAACTGTATGCTTGGCACTTGTATGTCTGAAGTTAGCCCTTTACAACATGGGCTTGTAGAGCTGAGCTAGTTGTCAAGGTTGCCTCTACAGTCAACATGCAGAGAGTAGGCATTGCTGTCCTCTGCAAAAGGAGGCACCTACAGGTCAGGTGAAATCTCTTCTAGAGTGCTTTTTGACAAAGATAGACCAGAAGGAGCCTGGATGATCAGCTCGAGCATTCACGTCTACGCTGCAGATACCTTATGGTACTTCAGATGAGTCCCACCTCTCCTGCACTGGAAGGGTGGTAAATCATTCCAGGCCAGCTGTAAAACAACTATGGGTAGGGGACCAGCAGAGGTGCCAGGGCGAGTCTCCTGTAGTGACTGTGACCAAGCATGTATAGGGGAATCTCTGCAGTTACAGTTCTACCTAAGCTGTGCACTTCAGAGAGGAATCCCTCTCTTCTCTCAACAAAACCTTTCGTAAGTAGTCTGGTTGTTCCTTTTTTGATGTGGTTCTTGCATAGTAACTTGACATTCTCAAAATGGCCCATAACCCTATCTGACCTGATGTGGTGACTGCATTATTCCTAAATAGTTTAACAGTTTCAAGAATACTTAACAGAAACAACAGAGTTAGATTTATCTTTTTCATTCTGCTATTAGGTGACAGATCCACAAGATGCATCAATATTTCTATTTACAGTAGCAGAAAGCTGACTCTAGCCCTCTTGGAGCAAGAAAAATAGACTACATTTGATTCTTCTAGTTAAGCTGGAAAGATAGACGTTCCAAGAATACAAGATTTCAGATTCCTGCTGAGTCATGAGATAACAACTCTTGTTATTTTGGAATAATAAAATTTGGATTAAATAATTGGTTTGGATATTAGCGGGGCATTTGTTTGAGCAAATAGAGAAAGAAAAAGTATTCTGGATAAAAAGGAATGAGCATTTTAGGCTGCATTATACTTGCACACTTTGAAGGGTGTGACATTTCCAACATTTGAAGTAATCTCGCCAGTTACTGAGGAGAAAAATGCATTAAAAGAAGCTCTGATGGTATGTAGCAAAAGACAAAATTATGAGATGGTGCAGACTGAAAAGGGGGGAGGGGTGATTTGGTGATTTCTCTGTGGTTTGAAGGGTGCTTTGTACTGTGCTAATATATGTGCTCTTTTTTTTTTTTTTTTTTTTTTTTTTTTTTTTTTTCTTTTTTTAGTTTTTTGTTTTATCTTATACTATTTTTTTTTTTTTTTTTTTTTTTTTTTTTTTTTTTTTTTTTTTTTTGGGCCATAGGTCAGTCTATAGTGGGATGTAAAGCCATTCTTGTTGGTGACCAAGTCTTTGTGGTGGTGGCACAGCTTTTTGGTGGCTCACACATTTACAAGTATGACGAAAGCTGGACAAAGTTTGTCAAATTCCAGGATATAGAAGTATCTCGCATTTCCAAGCCAAATGATATAGAACTTTTTGAGATAGACAGTGAAATGTTTTTTGTCATAGCAGATAGCTCTAAAGCAGGTTTGTCAACAGTGTACAAGTGGAATAACAAAGGATTTTACTCATACCAGTCCCTTCACGAGTGGTTCAGGGACACTGATGCCGAGTTTCTTGATATAGATGGGAAATCGTATTTAATCCTCTCCAGCCGCTCACAGGTTCCCATTATACTCCAGTGGAACAAAGTTTCCAAAAAGTTTGTCCCACACAGTGAAATCCCCAACATGGAGGACGTCTTGGCTGTGAAGAGTTTCAGGATGCAAGATAACCTGTACATCACACTCACGAGATTCATTGGTGACTCCAGAGTTATGAAATGGAATAGCAAACAGTTTGTGGAGATACAGGCTCTTCCATCCCGAGGAGCCATGACGCTGCAGCCTTTCTCCTTCAAGAACAATTACTACCTAGCCTTGGGAAGTGACTATACCTTCTCCCAGATTTACCAGTGGGATGGTGAAAAGAAGATCTTCAGATTATTTAAAGAAATCTATGTGCAGGCACCACGGTCTTTCACAGCTGTGTCAACAGATAGAAGAGATTTTTTCTTTGCCTCTAGTTTTAAAGGAAACACTCAAATATTTGAACATATCATCATTGACTTGAGTTTATGAAAAGCTGCTGGAGCAAAATTAATGTAGAATGACATTTATATACAAACAAAACAAAAAGAGACCTTTCCAAAAACAGGGTGCACCTATGGAGTATGATGACATTTTCTGAACTTTTCAAACTTGTGTATTAATCAGGGATTGCATTTACTTGGTTACAGCATGGCATGTCCATTTTATCCTTTTTCAAAGACACTTTGCAATCTGCAGTCATTCAGGGGAGAGTGCAGTGCATTAGGATTAATGCTGACATGTAAGAGAATGATCTAAATTTTACGCAGAAAACTACCTTGAGTTGAACATCTCATAAAGAAAGCAAAGAGTAAGCCATACAAACCATAGAAATGATCTTGACTCTTAAACTAATGTGTTAGTAATGATTCTAAGATTAGAGCCAGTTTATCTTCTTCTACTGAACAGTAATGTTCCAGAATACACTTCATTTTGGTTTCTGTCTTCAAAATCTGTCTTTGTGGTTTATAGTAAGTCTGAAGCATCATTTTAATTCATTGTAGATTAAAGGGAAAGTAAAAATCTATTGCCATTTTTCTTCCAATAATCACCATTTCAGCAACAGATTGTGCATAACAAATAACCCAGCCCACAGTAACTGGGTAGCCAGGAGGAGAAGGGTATGTCACTTCTAGACTATCAGATCTTAACAAGTTAACATAGATAATAACAGATGCCTGCTTGGTGCCATGAATGAATCGACCACAAATTCTGTCCACTTTCTGTTTTAGTAGGTATTCGAGACATCCATCCCATTTTGCCCTAGTTCACATTCTTCCTGATAATCCCAGTAGATTCTGGGGTGTTTTAACAAGTAAATTTGTAGTGGTCTCTCATTCTAGAAGGCATAGCTTAAGTTAGCCTAAAACAGCCATCTGCATTCATGTTTTCCATGCTGTAGCTTGTCTGTACTCAATGAGATGATTTATTCTCCAGTGTTCTCCTCTTAGCCCAGCTCGCGAGCAATAAATTCAGGTTTTCGTCATCACAAGCTGTATTTGGGAATCCTCCTGGCTGAGGTCTAAATATAACTTTTGTATCGCCGAGTCTTGAAACCAAGGCAGCTGGAGCAGTTTCAGGCTAGAGATAACCCTGTCTCCAAGAAGGGTTTCCTCTTGGTAGCTCCAGGCTTTTGCCAGGTTGCCAAGCCATTGAAGGTTGAACAAGAGGATGTGAACAGACTGTGATGCACTGGTGTTCTGGGTCGCTTACAGAGTAAGGTATTCAGTCATCCTAAATAGGGCAGCCCTGGCATGCAGAGCCTCTATCAGGGTAACAGCCTGGAAAGGCTCTCCACCATACTTACCCACAAAGTTGTGTATCAGAGCTGTTGTTTGTTCACTTACACAACACTTTTTTTAAGTTTTCATACCATGTAGCATATTAGGTTGTTTTATCATGTCTTGCTGCCACACTGCTGCCTTGGATAATAGACAGGCTTTGCATAAAGCAAGCAAAGCAAAGGAAACTGTCCTTTACTCCTTCAGACTCAGGGCTGTCTCACCATCTCTGTGCTGAGGGACCTTCATGTTTTCACCCTGCACATGTGAAACATGGTCTGTAGTCACAAATAGAGATGTTCTCACAGGCTTTCCAACATCCAAGATGTGAACAGTGCTGCGGAAGAGGATTATGCACAATGACTCCCACGAGGAGTCATAACCTGCCAGTTATACCTGGAATATCACAGCCTTCCCCAACTTTTGCCTCACTAATGTAAAGTAAAATTATTAGTCAGAGACATACCTAATTTTATTCTGTTTTTAAATGATGTGTTATTACTTTTTTGCTATAGAGGTGCTCATCCTGGTTTTATTTTTAATTGCATTGGCAACTTAGCCCATCCAGCCATATGAAGTATTGCACTCTGCCCTCCAAATCCCAATGCGGTGTCAGTCCTGTTGGTTCAGTCAGCCCAGTAGATGGAAACCAACCCTCTGCAGCAGGTTTTAGCAATACCTCTCCTAGGATTAAGCTAACAAACCTGACACAATGAAGAGATGGTTCGTATGTCTGCCAGTGAATGCAATTTCTTACCTTGTTCCCAGTTTACTTTTTAAAGCGGGTATGGCTGGCAAGTGATGATTCTTTAAACTGTGTTGTGGGAAGGCGTTTTTTTATTGCTTTTCTGTTGAGTGTGCATGTTTGAATAGAGTCGGATATTCTGATGAGGAGATAGTTTAGAGAAATTGGATCTTGGCATTTTTTACTTGAAGGGAAGCAAGAGGATGGTGGAAAAGGGCTTGTGTATCAAATACCAGGAGATTGTACTCTTTCAAGAGCCAAGGAGATTTTGAGACTTAGGTATCAAATTGAATTAAATTAAAATGGTCTCTGCAGAGACAGGCTTAATAAAGAGGATAAAGTGATCCACAGGAGTCTAGCTCATTCACATGGGAGCAGAAAAAGAAAGTGAGCGAAATGAATTCTGCAGGCAGGCTGCTGCTTCTGCTGAGTAGCTATGTTGGTTGGTCAGAATGCCCACCTCAGCATCCCTCCCGGCTTTAGGAGGAGCCTGGAGTCAAACGCTGGCCTGCCTGTTCTGCTGAGTTAATGCACAAGTGTCAAAGCATCTAAGAGGGAGAGCAGAAAAGCACCAGATGATAAAGAAAAGGGTTTATCGTACACTTCTCAGGTTTAAACAAGGCAGTGTCTCAAAAAGAGCCTTGTTCTGCTCTTCCTGCTCCCAAGGGAAAGCTGCATGATGCAGCCATAACAAGAGAAATCACTAAGCAGTGAAAATACTTTCTGCCTTTCCAAATGCAACAACAGTTTTGTCTTCATGGGGAATAAAATTGTTTGGAGTAATAAATAAGCTATGCATATCCATAGTTTACTGCAACTGTTAGACAGTGAGAAAGGATAACAGAACATGCCAGCTGGTAATTTTTTATGTATTCTAAAATACATACAGCTACGTAAAGAACAGTAGTTTATATAAGCATAGATTTAATGCAGTGTGCTAGCTACAGTGGGAGCATTTTAAGGCTGTATATACCATGAGCTTTTTTAGTAAAGAGGAGTTGAGGCAATCTATGCTACTGACACATGTATGTACTCTTTCAATGTATGAATAAAATGTAGTTAATGAGACTAGTAGTGGTGCGTTGTGTCTGATAAAATATCCGCGCAGTGAAGATCCACACTGCCAGAGAGATGGGCAAGGTGGCAAACGAGTCCTTGTCCATTTATGATCGGGTTTGGCTTTTGACAACGTGGAGGAAGCCATGCTCAGCTTAGTTAAACTCAGTTTCTGTGCCTGAGGTAGCTCAGACCTCCAGGGTTTTGCAGTTCCCTGGCTTTCCCCTTCACTCTTTCCTTACACCCCATCTAGTGTTAGCAGGTATGTAATGCAGCTATTACTACATTTTAAGTTCGTATTAGACTCAGTTACTGTTTCCTTCCTTTCTTACCGCAAAGCTAAGAAATCTTCATTTTCAAAACAATTATCAAATTATTCTTAAGATACTTAAGCAGGTTTCTTACATTCAGAGTGGATAGGAACCAAGCCCTAAAATTAATCCCTAGCCCTTCAGGTCTTGACTGTGGGGTCTCTTAAGATTCGTTAAATTTTACTGGATCATTGGCATTTACTCTGAAATTGCAAAAATACATATAGATCTATCAACAGTGAATACACTTTATTTAAAACAATCCTTGAGCATTATCCACTGATCCTGCTAGTCACTAACACAGGGAATAATTCTCTTTGTTCCCTCTTCTTTCTCCAGAAACAGCACAATTCTCTGTAACTAATTATAAGCCTGTGCAATCAAAGATATGTCTGACGTACCATGATGGTATGCAATTGCCCCAGGATCATTGCTTTCCTGTTGGGTATTCCACCTTTTTATGAGTCAGCAGCTCTTATGGTGTGGTTCACTGAAACTCCATCATAACTCAAACATCAGCTTCAAATCAGCACCAGTTCCGCACCTGCCCTCCTCCACTTTCTTTGCCCTTGCTAGGTGAACCTTTTTTTTCCACCCATTGCCACCTTCTCAAATCTTCCTCAGTGGTTATTCCTCCTTGAAAGTCACAGCAAGATACCAGGAGAAAAGCATTTCCAAAGAGCAACATGGGGATTGTCACTCCTCTGGAAGGAAGACAGAGAGAGTCTTTGTGAAAGGTCAAGCCAAAGGCAGATGTGTAAGAAACAGTTGTAGGAGTCCCACTCACCCCCTGTAAGTCTCATTCACTCCTGGCCTACGGACCTGAGCTGCTACTACTGCTTCCTCTTTGCAGCAATGCTCACAGCCAGGAATTACTGAGACTTTCTTTTCACACAGAAGAAATGGAGCTGAGCTGCTAACACTGGGTTTTTTTCCCTGGTATCTGGAAACCAGCCCCTTAACCCCTCTTGCATTCCCCATACTGTCCAGCCTCCTTTTTGAGAAACTGCAGATGAGATGGTCTAATGGGCTTAAAAACTGACCTTCAAAAACTGACAAAACCAGCTGGCCACATGGTGTTAGATTCTCCACAAAATAAGGGACTCATACTGTGAAAACATTTCAAATGATAGCTACAAAAACTTAATCCAACCCCCAATACCGCTTTCCCCATAAGCCATTGCCATTCTTGCAGAGCTGTTTTGCAAAATCTTGAATGGGAGGAAAGTTGCTGGAAAATGAGGTCCATGTTATGAAGCACTAGGCAAATTCTGTTATCTTTAGGTCTGAGTGGATGGTTTGGAGCCATCCCCATACATCATGGGTAGCTGCATGTGTTGCAAGTTGCACATGATTCCTTACAAAGCCACACACAGCAAAATCGAAGTCAAACTGAATCTAACATCATGGCTCCAGGTGAAGAATCATAGAATCATAGAATCATTAAGGTTGGAAAAGACCTCAAGGATCATCAAGTCCAGCCCAACACCACCTAACTCACTAAACCATGTCCCTAAGCACCACATCTACACGTTTCTTGAACACCTCCAGGGATGGTGACTCAACCACCTCCCTGGGCAGCCTGTTCCAATGCCTGATCACTCTTTCAGTGAAGAAATTTTTCCTAATATCCAGCCTAAACCTTCCCTGGTGTAACTTGAGGCCATTTCCTCTTGTCCTATCACTTGTTACTTTAGAGAAGAGGCCAGCACCCACCTCACTACAACCTCCTTTCAGGTAGTTGTAGAGAGTGATAAGGTCTCCTCTCAGCCTCCTCTTCTCTAGACTAAACAACCCCAGCTCCCTCAGCCGCTCCTCATAAGACCTGTGCTCCAGACCCTTCACCAGCTTCGTTGCGCTTCTCTGGACCTGCTCCAGCACCTCAATGTCCTTCTGGTGAGGGGCCCAAAACTGAACACAGGATTCAAGGTGCAGCCTCACCAGTGCCGAGTACAGGGGCACAATCACTTCCCTAGTCCTGCTGGCCACACTATTTCTGATGCAGGCCAGGATGCCGTTGGCCTTCTTGGCCACCTGGGCACACTGCGGGCTCATGTTCAGCCAGTTGTCAATCAACACCCCTAGGTCCCTCTCAGCTGGGCAGTTTTTGTTGAAGGGGAGCATCTGGAATTGAACAGTACCACCCTGGAGTGATTCACAGAGGGGTGTGATGCACTTCGACAGGCAGGCAAGGGAGAGATATATGGGTTGGGTTGAGAAAGATTATATTGGTCTTCATAGAATCACAAAATAAAATCAGAGTTGGAAGGGACCTTTAAAGGTCATCTAGTCCAGGCCTGCCCTGCCAGGAGCAGGGATATCTTCCACTAGATCAGGTTGCTCAGAGTCCCATCCAACCTGATTTTGAATCTTTCCAGGGACAGGCCATCTACCACCCTTCTGGGCAACCTGGTCCAGTGTTTCACCACCCTCATCATAAAAAAAATTTTCTCTATAGCTAGTCTGATTCTACCCTCTTGTAGTTTAAAACCACTACCCCTTGTCCTATCGCAACAGGCTCTACTAAAATGTTTGTCCTCATCTTTCCTACAAGCCCTCTTTAAGTACTGAAAGGCTTCAATCAGGTCTCCCTGGAGCCTTCTCCAGGCTGAACAACCCCAACTCTCACTCTGTCTTCATAGGAGAGGTGCTCCAGCCCTCTGACTATTTTTGTGGCCTCCCTCGACCTCCTGGTCACGCTGCTTTTGATGCAGCCCAGGATATGGTTGGCTTTCTGGGCTGTGAGTGCACATTGCCTAGTTGTAGGGGAATGTGTCAAAGACCTTACAGAAGTCCAGATAGATGACATCCATAGCTTTTCCCTTGTCCACTGCTGGAGTCACTCCATCATAGAAGGCCACTAGGCTGATCTTAGGAAGACTGGATGAGAAATTTCTATAAGCATCTCCTTAATCCAGTGTTGCCATGTCAGTGAGGTAGCCTAGATGTAGTTTGGTAGAAAGTAAGGAAAGCAGGTACCAGAAGTTTAATATAAGTAAAATTGAAGTAGATGTTAGAAAACTAGACATAGTGAGGCTGTAGACAAATGTTTAGTTATAGTTACCTCGAAGCAAATCACATTTTCTAAGCACAGAGATAAATCAATGTGAGATCAAGGAATCAGAGAGAACAAAAAGATATGTTTCTAAATAAAGGAAAGGAATAGGAGTGACAGCATATGAAGTGAGTTTACTTAATTGCTATATAGAGAAAGTTTATAAATGCCTTTCCAAGGTCACTCAGAGAATGCAATCTACATCATTTTCCTTTCCAGAGAGACCCTAGTTTATGCTTAATTAAACTGTGCAAACTCTGCACACTCTAGAAAATGCCCTTTTTATTACACTGCAGGCAATTTGCATTTCTGAAGGGCATTTGGGAACCATGACATCACCAGAATGAAGGGCTTCTGGTAGAGTTGCTCCCATTTTTATTCATTTGCAGTTGTTGACTTTTATTCCAAAGTTCATTTCTATTTCCTGCTTGGACATTAGCACTGGATTGTACAAGAATGCTCATTTTCCAGCTTCAGTGGCTGTTTCAGTTCTTCTGACTCAGCAGCCCCTCAGGGCTGACTCATCCTCCAGCTGCAGGTGTGCCCTGACAATTAATTCTCCATTTTAGTCCTGTGAATGAAAGGCCAGAGGGTCGAGAATGTCCTCACCACCCAGCGCTGGTGGGGTCAGTGTGGAGTCTGGGCTGGCACATGGAAGGAGGGAGCAGTACTGCTCTCAGCATGTTAATCACTCGCTCTCTTCCATTTCTTTCTCTTCTGGTCTTGCCAGCATAGTAAATGGTTTTGCCAGAGTTTTACAGAAAGTGAAGTACCGATGAGACGAGGATGGTGCAGATTTACTTGGCATGCTTCTGAGAGCAAGCTAGAAATAGGGGAAACAGAAGTTAAATCAACAACTCTGGTTAATGGCATTTATGTACTATTTGTTTGTAAACTCTGTAGCCCAGGAGTCTCCTTGGATCCGCAGCTTCTCCTGGTTCCTGCTGACAGCGTTTTCTGACTCTGCTTTGTGCCATTAGTGTCTGGGGAAAAAACTGCAGCCCTTTCATTTCAGAGGAAGGATCATAACAATTATCTGTGCCTCTGTCACCTCGGGATCTGATTATGGTGCTGGGATTGCACCTTGAAACCATTACATTTAAGACTTAACGAAGTGAGTAACTACAGAGTCCTGCAGTTACCCCCCACCGAATTATTGCATCTGCCTCTATCACAGGAATAGCTACCACCTGATTTTTACCATTTTTAAAAAGTGAAACCTCATATTTGGAGTTTGTCCTGTAAAATCCCACACAGTTGGGACTGTGAGAACCTGGGCAGCTCTCCTTCCCTGTCACAACACGGCCTGGATGAGCTTGGAGCATGGTCTTGGCTGAAAACAGATGCAGGTAGGAGAAAAAAAACATTCACTACTTTTTGGGCTGGAAAATGATAAGGAAATCCTGTGTCACAACTGTGGAGAGGGCTGTGATCGTGTCCATGCTGAATCCCAGGCCCACTGGGTGCAGCCGTGCAGGAACAGAGGGGCTAAGTCGATGGCCTGAGCCAGCCCACTCCTGCGCTGCAGGAGCTCCACGGCTCCCATGTGGTTCATCCCAATGTGTGTTAAGGATGTACCATGGCTAAGCCAAGAGAATAAAGTGCAATATGAAGCTAACTGGGACTTTAATGCCTTCTTGCCACCTTTGGCTTGAAATGTGTGCAGATGCACTTCTCAGTCCCATGCTGTCCCACTAGTAACAAACAGTGTTTAGTTCCTTTGCTTTTCTCAGATATGGTTCAAGACAGATTTGCAGGTAAAATGGAAGGTAATAGAGAGGTTATCTCCTTTCAGCTTTATTTCTTTCCCCTTTGCTCCCAATTTATTTGCCTCTTTCTTCCTAATCACTGGGAGATTATTATGTCTGATTCATCAGACTTGAAGAGCCATATGCCATTTCCCCGTAAATGACAGCTGAGATATTTATTTTTATTGTTGTAGGGAGATTCATATCAACATATGCATGTCAGATAAGCATACGTTTGATATTTTGATGGACCATCAGTGAGGGCCAACTGGCACAAATCCTGGCCATTTGGTGTAGTGGGCAAAGGGGAATAAAGAGTTTCTTGTAACTTGGCATCAGGCAGCTCCGGGACCCTTTTTTTCCAGCAAAGAGACCAGCTTCCCCATGGAAGGTGCAGAGGGAAATGCTAAACTACTTATCTATAAAAGTAATGAACTAAAAAACCTCTTTTAAAAGGTCCCTGACTTCAGTGTCTTGCTGTACTCTGGAATATTTTGGCAAATGTGACCAGGACTTTGAACATGTTAGTGGTACCCTCTATGATGTTGCTTGAGACACAAGGATTGCAGGAAGTATTTCTAAAATACCTGGAACTTTAGGATTGGCAGAGATTTAGTAGCAAGAGGCAGAAGGGGGATGCAGTTGGGAATAGGTTACTTGCTGATGTGCTGATAGCTAAAGGGATGGAGGATGAGACTTACCCTTTGAATCTGGGAGTTCTTGAAGATGCTGAAAGCTCCAGGCTGCCAGGTGGAGCTGTACATCTCTTTGTCATCTGACCATAGGCACTGAGCCTTTTGGAGAGATCCTCTTCAGTGAGTACTGGGAGTGGAGAATCCATTTGCAATATGTGGACTGTGGAGACAGCTGTGCAAGAGCTCTCTCTGCAGTGAGAAATGCTGCATGTTTGCTGCAGTAGAGGCATGCTAGATGCAGGAATGTTCATTTTTTTTCAGCTGTAATTCAATTCCTTATTGGCATTGTCTTTAGTGTTTGCTTTCCTGAGACTCCTTCTCCAGGATTTATTTAGTGAGCTGAATGTTAATTGTGTTTTCTACCTTCTTTGTCCATGTTGGTCAGGCCTGTGATAGGAAAGATCAGCAGAGACAAGGTATTCAGAGATCGGAAAGGCTGTCAGATCATGACCTGAGCCGAAACAGAAAAAGTCACAGAATCACAGAATAGCTGAGGTGGGAAGAGACCTCAGGAGTTCATCTGGTCCAACCGCCCTGCTCAAGCAGGATCACCTGGAGTCACTTGCTCAGGACCACGTCCAGAAGTCTTTTGATCTTCAAGGATGGAGCCTCCACAACCTCTCTGGCCAACCTGTGCCAGTTCTTGGTCACCCTCACAGTGAAAAAAATTTTCCTTTTTTTCACTTTTTTCCTCATGTTCAAGTTCTCCCTATGGAAGGAGAGCAAAGAAGAAATACGCTGCTTATAACAACTTGCGCAGAAAATCCAGCCATTCTAAGAATACTTAATTCTCTGTTCCTCTTATCCTCATCAAAATGTGTATAGATCAATCACTTCCATGTCATCTGCAGTACCAAAATGTTCCTAAGTATAGACTTAGCTTAGTGACCTTGTAGTGAATGTCAGCAGTCAGTTAAGCCACCACTTAGCACTGACACTGAAGCTATTTAGGAGGTAATGGGTTGGCACGGCATACTAACTTCTGGAATAACTGGGAGTTTGCTAATGTCTGATGCATGGCCCACGCAGTGGTATAATTTAGGGAAGAGAATGAGTCACTCCTACTGCTCCCAACTGCAGCCCAAAGCATTAAGTTTGTCTTCTCTAAAAACATCTCAGGGTTTCTTCCCTGCTCTACTTTATGTTCAGTTGTCTACACTGGCAGCCAGCTCAGGATCTCCCCTTTCAACCCAAGAAGACCAGTCATCTGTAGTTACCCATTAATATTGGGACATTGAGGTAAACACTATTACCTAAAGTAATAAAAACAATAATAAAATGGTCTTCTGCAAACCCTCTGATCTGAAGTAGGTCATGAGTTCCTGACAGCATCTCCCTGTGGGTGGGCTATGGAGAACTCTCATTGGGCTCTCTCTTATTTGTAAGATCCCCTCCCCTATCCTGAGGGGAGAGAGTACCTGGTATCCCAGTCCTGGGGCTCTCCAGAGCCTACACTTGGGAACAAGAACAGATAAGCAACCCGCTTTGTTCCTTGGAAATGGTGCATGGTTGTTGGGCACAGGCAGCATTCGAGGGTATGCAGGTCTTTGGGCAAAACACAGTGTGTTATAAGATGTGTATTCGAATCCTCTGAGCAACAGAAAATGGGGATGGGAGCTCCTCGGGGAGCAGCTCCTCCCATCTGGAGAAGGCACAGTGTGTGGCAACTGCTCCTGCAGCTTATTTTGTACAAAGCAAATTTCAGTCAGGCACGTGAATTACATGAACTATTCAGCAAGAGAAACTGGGAGGAAGTTTGCTCCAATTCATAAGAATGGGGTTTGGGCCTTCCCTTCCCTTATTTTCTAAAACCTGGCAATTTTTGTCACCAAGAAACCAAGGCACAGCACAGAGTTACAAGCCATTTTGCGTGAGAAAGCAAGAAGGAGGCCTGGATGCTCACAGCACCCTTCAGCACTCCCTTCTTTTTGCAGCATGACCTTGAGTGGGTACTCAAATATGCCACCTCAATGTGCTGGCTGGTGACCCTCCAGTACCAGGCGCTACCTCCAGTAGGCATCACACCTGCATAATTCTTTGGTTTTGTTTCATGCTTTCAAATCAAGATCAGTCTTCTAACTGGTTCCTCTGTGAAGATCCAAATGTATGGGAGGAGTACACAGCTTCAGCCTGAGGCAGCTTCTGAACAAGACGGACTACTTCTTTCACTGAGTTTGTTCTCTAGCGTCAACAAATCAAATCTGAATTTTCTCAGTTTAAACATATTTTCAGAAAAATACATCCTATTACACAAGTGTAAGAAAATCAAAGCGAAATAAATACGAAATGTTTCTATCTTCTTTTTTTTTACTGTTTCAGTAAAAAAAAGATAACTATTTCTTCTCTCTGAAATCTTTCACATGCAGGTGTTGATAGTTTGTCAAGCACATGAAACACAGCTCAGATTCTGCAGATGCAAGGAAATAGAATATCTAAGGAAACTGCAAAGAGTAGAAGCAAATGAAAGATCTTTTTCAATAGTGTGCAAGGTTATAGAAAACAAGGATTTTCATGAACTTTCTAAAACTGAATGCAAAGCAATGAGATTGTGTTTACTTTAACAAGACAGCTTTCCTTTGTCTCTTTGTATTTAACCCCAAATTATTTGCATTGCCTCACATTGCAACAAATTCAATCTTTTGGAAATGTATTTGCCTTTTGCTAGTAATATCTATTACAATAAAACATTGACATTTATTGTCAAGAGCTGTATGGGAGATACAGATGGAAATTCAAGAAAGGTAAAAAGGAGCTATTATACCATGTGTTCAGCACACCAAACTACTTAACCTCTTGTCTCTAGTCTTTCACTCTTCAGGTCAGCAGACATTTGAACTGTTGCCAAGATAACATACTCCTTTTGCATGGCCTGTAGATTGCTCAGTAGTGACCTCTCTGCCCATTTAGAGGCTGAACTGAAAAAAGACTGCCTGTCTCTAGGGATTTCTGCCTCGTCCGGCTTGGCTGCATACTGAGAAAGACCATCCAGGTCATGATTACCAGCAGGTCGATAGAAAGGTGCAAAGAAATAGCATGAAAGAAGAACTTTAGCTGGTGCAAGTCGCATTTGGTTTACTTCTCAGCAGATGGCTAGGCAGGTAAGAGAAACTCCAAGATCCATGTTGTGGCACTGCTGAGGACTAGGACGAGCAGGAGGGCAGGGAGGTTTGCCCATCCAAGAGGGATAGATGGCTGAGGCAAAGTGCTGCACCAACACAGCACTGCTGGGCTGGTAGATCCTCAGGTCTCCCCACTGCACACAGTGGGCTGGACATCATTGCCACTGTGCTTCAGTGACTATAAATTTGGTGTCCCTGCCAGAAGCTTCAGAGGTAAAGAAGGGGTCCTCCTTTTTGCTTCTAACTCCCTTTGTGATGAAACGGAAATTTCAAAGATCTTTCCTTGCACAGTCCACCTATTCTCAATTCCTCTGTTGACGTCTGAGATTTATGATAAGCAACATGGGGTCATGAGAAGCTCAAGGAGTGGAAAGAGCCCTGTTCTGGAAAGAGAGGTGGTTTCTGACCAGGAAGACCACACACTGAACTGAGCCCCCTCAGCTCCTCTCCTTGACGAAATCCATGGTCAGAGACAGGATGGAGCAACAATGCAGACCTGTACCTCTGCAGTGCCGGCTGAGAGGGGAGCAGAGCTGGACTTCAGTGAGTGCTCATCTGTTTACTTTCCTAAAAAATTACATCATTACAGTAGGCCAAGCAGTGACTTGGGGCCCTCGAAATGGGAAATAGACCTGCAAATACCAAAGGACTACTGCTGCAAATTGCAAGGAGGGAAGAGTGGATGGGGTGGGAAGGAACCTAAACCAGCTGTAAGAGAGGGGGAAAGAATGATTTGTTCTTTATTTGTACATGTTTCGGGCTGGCTTCTGAGCTTCTGACTGTGTTCAGTTCCCTCAGGCAAGATATCCCTCTTTGTACACAGCTTCAGGGAATGCAGTCAGATGTTCTGGACACCCACAATGGGTGCATTCTGTTTTCTGGGTTTCAGGATGCAGGTTTAAGCCATTCTATGACTTGTTATGTTGCTCTAAGTACCCTGAACCGTAACTATCCAATAGCATGGCAACGTAGTCAAATATTCCCAGGACATTAGTGGAATACACAGTGGATTTGGTGGAAACCTCTGCAGAGATCAGGCAATGTTTCTATCTTCCTAGGACTTACATCTTACCCTATTGTGTGGCCGAGGATAATGGAAATTTGACACAGTTTTTTCAGGCAGTTTCTCTTCTTGTACTGTTGTGCAGTCCTGAGAGGGCTTTTTACTCTGAATCCTGCATAATCTATGCCCCCAGAATTGGAAGCAAAATATGCTTAAGGAAACCACAAAACTTAGTAAACACTGGAGATTTTCCCATGTGATTTTCCTGACTATCGGTCTCGTTTATGCTTCCAAAGAGCACCCATTTATCTTCTCGTGGCTGTTAAATCTCCTTTTCTTATTCCCTCTTCCCACTTCTCTTTCATCCTCCAGCTGGTGTGGGCAGCTAAGCTGAAAGAAAGAAAAAATGGGTGGAAGACCTCCACCAGGAATTTCTTGCTGATGGAAATTTGAGGTATCTCTGTGGTAAGAGAGTAAGAGGGTGTTTCTGGAGGTCTTCCTGTCTTTGTCTTTATTGTCTGTCATGGGTATTACTTGCAAGTGACTGCAGTAGTTAGTCTGAAATTGCTCCTGGGACTAAATCCCTCAAGCCATCATGGGGTGGTAGCATTTTAAATGGGGCTTCTGTCCAGTCTCTGACAGCCCCACTTCTGCTCCCATTCCCAACATCACTCTGAGCCACATGAGCATCTTTCAGTATAGTAACTCCCCACAGGCACTTGCCCCCTCTCTGTTAATTTGATTAATAGTCTGGATTGAATGGCATCTTCTTCTCAGAGCAACCTCACGTCACCAGGTGCAATGGCTATTTTCCAAACCATGCAGTGTGGAGCACTAGGGCTTAAGAGGCGGCTTAGAGAATTGTCCTGATAAGCAATGACAAAGGAAACAGGGACATTAGTCACAAGGAGACCAGGGCTTTGACAGTGACAGCTGATGATGTACAGCACCTGCATTTCATCTGCAATCAGTTCAGGCTACACTTCAGATGTTTAGGTGTCTTTTTGGTTTTTTTGTTTTGTTGTTTGGGTTTTTTTAGCATACCCACAGAATCATGCACATTGCTTCAGTTGCTGTATATGCACCAGACTGAAAAAGTGTTTTCTTTCAAATCCCCAGTGGCCTGCTAGAGCTCCAAAACAAGCAGCAAGGATTAATTCCTCCCCAGATAAGATTTTTCTAAATCCTAACAGATCATTTGTTTGAAGTTTAATTTTAGTCTGTTATTACACACGTGGGCCTTATCTTCGTTCAGAGTCGTTAGCAAAATTAAACAAGCCTCTTCAAACAGGAAAGGGAAGGATAGCAAGAGCCCCAGCAAATGACTGAAATGCAGTGCTAATGGCACTATGCAGTGCTGGCAAGCCTAAGCCCTCAAGGAACCTCCAATTTGTCATGTTCTCCCATGTTTGACCCATGCAGCAGGGGTACACCCTGCCCTCTCAGAGGGTAGTCTCATGGTGTTCAAGTAACCTGTGCTGTGATCCGTGTTAAGGTGCCCACACCCTGCCCCACCTTCTGGTTAACAGGATGCCTCGGTAGAGGAGATATGGATGTAGAAGTAGAAGTAGAAGTACAAGTAGTAGAAGTGTGAGTGAATATCACAAGTTCCTCATATTTCTTATAAACATGAAAAATCTAGTGTATTTCAACATAGAAATGAAGACTTGTTAATCCTTGTAAATGCAGCCTTGAGGCATGGGAAATCCTTTATCTGAACACCAATGTGATGCATCAATAAAAAGCACTGAATTCAGCTATTACTTTTTGATAATGGAGAACTGACTGTATAATTTAATTTAGGGCTGCCCACAAAAATACACTGGAATTGCCAGAAAATATCTTCGTTCTCCCTCCCTTGTAATATAGGTAGGTCTGCACAGAGTTAGATGGAACAGAGGACAATTCTTCTAAGTTTAAATATTGCACAGCAACAGACATGAGTTGATGTAATGGACATTCTGGTTAGATAGAAGAGAATAAATTAATCACAGTGTGCGTAGTCAAATACTGCACCATGTTGCCCAGGGAAGTTGATGGGATCTCCATCCTTGGAGATACTCAGGACTTGATTCAGTAACGTGACCTAACTTTCACATTTGCCCTGCGTTCAGCAAGGTGTTGGACAAAGTGACTTCCAGAGGTCCCTTTAGCCTCAATTATTCTATGATTTTATGATAGATACCAAACTCCTTTTGATGCATAAATTGTCAATTTTTTCATATTACCAAGAGGGGGCAACATGTTTAAATTCACACGTATCTGTACACATGTATGCTGGAAGTAGGCAGGGTGAGTTCTACAGTCAGGACAAAAACCACCATATAGGTTTTATATACCTATATGTAATTTCACAACTTCAGAGAGCAGCCTCCTGCTCCATGTTTCAAAGATTAATTTTGAGGTCTGCAAGTCTGGCTGTTCCTTAGAGGTCAGAGCAGATCTTTGTAAATCAGCTCACAGACTGAGTTGTATAGGTACAAGCTAAATGGGAAGTAATTTGGCCAGAATGCTGTTTTTAGGCTTTCTACTTGCACTAATCTGGAGCTTTTTTTTTTCCTGGAAAGAATATACTGCCTCTGAATGGACTAAGTAGCATTGTGTTCCTCTAAGAGGTCATTAAACTAGGCCAGTTCTTAAGCAGTTATTAACAGCGGGTCACATTTTCAAGTTATTTCTTCATGGTTATTTTCCACAAATTCATTCTGAGATTTTTATCTTATCCTTTCCAAAACAACTCATTTTGATACAAAAACTATTTTTAGATTGTATATATTCAAGTTTCTGTGAAAATATTAGAGCAAATATATGAGTGCATATACGTTTGTCCTTAGCGTGCGTAAGCCTGCTAGCCTATTTGTAACAGCATGTTGTACTTTCACAGTGGGAAGAGGAAAAAAGCATTTTCAACTGCAACCTGAGTAGGATTGTAAAAAATGTAACAAGCTGCAGAAGACTAAAGTGACGCTCTTTTGCTGAACAAAGACCTCTAAAGACAGATAAGCAAGGCAAAGTACCTGGGTACCAATATGGCTAGGGCAGATAGGGGCTGAATCTGAATTCCTCTCATATGGAACTATGCATCCCCTCTGAGATGCGAAGCGCGCTCTTCGTAGACTGAAAGCTATTTTGATTCAGACTAACCTTTGTAACTTACTCTCATTACATAGGTAAATTAGATCTCCAAATCCAAGGTTCAAGTCACCAAGGAAAAATCTTCCTTCTTTTCATCTCCTTCCTTTCATATTACCTCTAAACAGTTTGAAAGGGTGAGCTAGTGGAAACTCAGGGTTCAGAGACAGAGACTAAAAAAAACTCCAGTGAGCAGACGACAAGGCACCAGGTAAATCCCAGATATTTGGATTGCTAATGGTGTTGATATCAAGAGTGATTTCTCTTTGTTGTGATCACTTTTGTATTATTAAGACTTTTTTAACTTCTGTAGAAGTCTAAATTTTGGTATTTTCCCAGTATTTTGTGATTTACACATTTTCATAATGGAATTATGGGAAGTATTCCCTCTTATAGTTCAACTTTACATGTTATTTAGGGTCATAGCTAAGCAGAAGTGGTGTTAGTTTTTGTGGGGAATGATGGTAGCCCTTATGGTGGTAGCATTGAACAGTCAACTATGTTTTCCTGAAAGCACACTTTGGTAAGTCTCTATGGAATCAATCAAACCTTCACATGCTCCCCAAATAAACCGTATTTGCAGACCTTTCAGCTTATGTGATGATGAGCACAATCCAAAAGAAAAACCATACTCCAAACACCTCAGATGTTTTGGGAGGTAACTTCAAAACTCTCACCCTAATACGGGGTCACCTTTAACAACTTTATTTATGGAAACAAAATTTTCTCTGATTGAGAGCATGGTCCTGAAATCTATAATGGGATCTGATTTGCGTGGTTTGATTTCATCTGGGGTTTTAAGACTGTTGGTTCTTATTTCTTCACGTGCTATTAATTTGTGTTCCCTAACAGAATAAGCACAAGATTCATTTACACAACTAAACCCTGAGGGTTGAAATGCCCCAGCACTGTAACAGAATACCTCATTTCTATTTATTTTTTGTGGCAGTGGCTTTTTCCCCACTGGTTACTAACTGATTTTGTCCTAATATTATACCAGTGTAAAGCCTGGGAGCCGATTTAAATCCTTCCCTTAACAAAAAAGAAAAATGGTAGCTGTAGTGGCAGGCATGAACCCAACAGGCAATGCAGTGGGGGGTTCACTCTGATATCACCTCTTCGCAGCGTGGTACACATGGTCCACGTCACAGGAGCAGCTACACAGCCCTGTTGGCAACAAGATGGCTGTGGGGAAACGTCTCTGGTGCAGCCTGCATGCCTCTTATGTAGATAAGCCACGGGGTAAATGGTATCCTGCGGGCTACTCAAATTAATGAAGTTTTCCCCTTCTTTTACCATAAGTCACTTTTTCCAATATAATTTGCTGCTTTGCTTAGTTATAGTAAAATGCAGTAAAAGTATGGTAGATGTGAAATGGGTCCTTAAGTGGAGAATATTTCACAGAAATGCATATACTACTGCTGCACACCTGAAGCACGTCAGACCCCTGAAAAGTCACAAAATCTTGCCATTTTTTTACTTTCACATAAGATCACATAACACCGCTGATTTTCTGTGTGTTTTGCACAGTGTCCGGTTTGCTCTTCCATGCCAGGACCCCTCTGCTTGGACTGGGAACTGAGCAGCTTGGTCTCCATTGCTCTCCTGAGAACCTGCCCCTCCTCAGCTTTCCTGTACCTCTTTCTCCTGTTGCCTGGGGAGGTGTTTAGTGCCTGCCTTGCTTGCTGGTGGGTAATGGCCTAGTGCTTTGACTCTGCTGTGTGCCCAACACTTTCCACCCGGCTTGGTGTTGACCAGGTTGCTCCTGTGTGCTTTGTAAGGTGTTCAGGTGTTGGTTCTTCTACCTGTCAGCCTCTGCTTGGCTGCCTTTTAGTCTTTGAAAGGACTGCAGTGACAATCCACCATCACTAGCCCTCTTTCTCTGATCTGTGCCTGTCCTTCATCCCTTGTGCTTCTTGGCGAGGAGGCGTTCTCCACTGAGCCATTCAGCATTCTGCAGCTGCACACTATCACCAGTAACTGACCTGCTCCGTGTGCTCAGATGTGCCATGCTTTGCATCACATGCCCAGACACAGCTCTTGCTGCTGTGAACAGATAGTCCATCTCCCAGAACCGGAATATAACACACCACCAGTATGTGCATCTTGTTGTATGAAGGCAAGACCCACCCTCTGGCTTTTTCCCAAGCAATAGCTTCCTTTAAAAAAAAATATATGTATTTTTTGGCTGTTGAGATATCTTCCTATGTTAAACTCTTCCCATTGTAGTCTCAGCTGGATATTCAATGTGCTTGGCTTAGCTCAGTCCTACACCTTTTACATCCCTAGGTTTATATGGTAGGTATTCATCTTGTTCAATTCTTGTGCTTTCCATCATTAGCTGGCATTTTTCAAAGTCCTGCCTCCCATACCCAGCCCACCCTTGCCAGAGAGTGGAGTGAACTGTCTGTGAGAGCCACGGATTGATCTGCTGGACCCAGCTCTTGTGTATCGCCTGGAGTACTCTGGGGAAAGGTGGTGGTCTAGCAGCACACCGACAGACCTGT
This sequence comes from Syrrhaptes paradoxus, assembly GCA_013400615.1. NCBI lineage: Eukaryota > Metazoa > Chordata > Aves > Pterocliformes > Pteroclidae > Syrrhaptes > Syrrhaptes paradoxus. The sequence continues at coordinate 23,542 of VZTO01023472.1, read as the reverse complement.
GTTTGTCACACACAGCCTCTACTTACACTCTGGTCCAAGTGCGCTGCTCAGTCTGCTGCTGGTAGTTACTTTGTGGACTGACTTTAACCTTGGCTCATGTAACTGGAGGATGGGGTAGGATGTGCTGTAGTGCCTCGCAAGTGCTTTCTTCAGGATGCTCTGCAATGACTTCTGCTTAAACTGTAAATGCACCTCGTGCCCAAAAGTAACTGCCAGAGCTACAGCAGAGGGAGCAGTCCTTACTCTGGCCTTGTTTGAGAACAAGATGGAAGCCATGGATGGGTCAGTGACAGATCTGGGGATTCAGGAGAGGAAAGCTTCTCTGATCTGGACTTTTGCAATTGTGAACTAGTCCTTCAGTCAGGCCCTGGAGTGCAGAGCATGGAAAGCTGCTCAAAGACAGATGCATAAAATAAACTCGGAGAGAAAAACAGTCCATCTAGAGCCGAAGGGCAGAAAGGGATCAAAATAAAACACAAATAGGAGGAAAAAGAGCCAATGCAACAAAAATGGGGAAATTTAGAGTAGATTTATTGTAAAAAGGGAAAGGAAAGCTGAAAGCTAGAAAATTACCCAGTAGGCTAATAAACAGCAGGTAGATGCACACTCTCATGTTCTAAATTGGTCCTTTGGTTTAACTTTTATGCTTTTATTTAGAGTTAAGAGACGCAAGATGGACTTGTTGGCACATAACGAGCTACTATTTTAGGTCACAGTGGCTGACTTAGATCTTGCAGCCCTAGGGATAATATTTTCTGTATTACTTGTGGGCTATCTCTACAGAACTCAATTCTGATGTAACTATGTCAGAGCATGCAAAAACTTTTATCACTCCTGTCTCAAAAGGAAGGATTGAAACTTTGGCCTTTGTAACATCAGTGAAAAAACTGTATTTCACTTCAGTGTGGATTCAGGATTTCATCTCAAACATGGATTTTATTGAATACTGAGAGCTCTGTGAACTTCAAGTCATCACCAAAACCAAATCTTGGGAGTTTAGGTGTTTTTGCCCTAGAAACTAATGTAAGTTGGCAGGAGTTTCTCTCATTCCTCACAAATGGAGAGGCTGTCCCAGGGTTAGTATAAAATAAGCTGCAATTCTTCTCACTTTGAAGAATTGCTCTGTGTGATGTAGCAGGGGCAAGTTTCACAAAAGTGATTAGAAAACAAGCATTTGCACACAGGACTTTCAGTGAGGATGTTATCTCCTCTAATACAAGAATTCTCTTTTTTCCTGGCTTGGGGTACACAGCGCTTTACAGGCAAACACAAAGGCAAAACAGCCATGTGCTCTGAATAACTTACATTCAAATTAGATTGACAACATAATGAAAGCTGAATATTGTTATATTTGGAAGTTGTTGATAGAAATCATCCCCAGCTCATATCTTGAGAGGATAGTAGGATGAGTGGTTATCTATGCCTCTGCTGCTCTGCTGCTTCTTTCACAGTCATTTTCTTTTCTCATCTTGCATGGCACTCTTCAAAAATAGCCTCTTTAAGACATTAAATTTATCTTTATTCTTCTAAAAAAACAGCCTACTAACTTTCTGGATGGACTCTTACAACACTCCAATTATGTTTTAGAGTTGGTGTATTCAAAACCTCAGTGATTTCCAGGATGGGTCTTAAATCACACATTATATACTGTTATCCCCCAATACTCTGCTTTGGATTTACAGTTCCAGTTAAAGTCACATCTGTGAAGGAAGATGACATCTTGCTGCTCCCTATCCTTCTAAAATACCAAATCGATATAAAAGCTTAACTTATAGTTTATCCTGAACCTTCTGAATCAGTTCACTGAATTTTAGCTGTAGCTATATACAGTTCTATACAGTGAAATTGTTTGGCCATACTGAGAATGGCTATGCCATAATCCATCAATGCCATTAACTGCCAGCAATAAAGAAATCCTCCTTTATTCTCCATTCATTTCAGTGAATTTCTAAAACTACTATTGCACACCAGGAGTATGTTTTACTAGGTTTTAATGTTTTTCTTCTTCTTTTAAGGAGCACATCAATGATACTTGTTGTAAATGCACTTCGTTGTTGTGTGGCTTCAGTAGCTGTCAGAGACACTGGGAAGACCTGACGAAATACAGACTTGTAAGACTGACTGTAGTAGTGAGCAAGATAATGGAAACATTTATAAGAGAGAAGATTACAATTCAGTAAGAGATGTGATTTAGTAAAGGGAAAGCTGCATGGTTCTGTTAAAAGAAGATCATGTATGACAAATGTATTAGGGTCATTTCAATGCATTGCTGAATTGAAAAAGATGAAATTGTTGACATAATTCATCCAGATTTCAGGAAAGTATTTGTTACAAACTATACAGGAGATCGATTTACAAGGTCAGAAAGCTGAGCATAGGGGACAACTCTTGAAATGGAATACAAATTGGTTTAGGCACAAGAAACAGATGGTGTCAGTAAAATGAAACAATTCAGGGTGTGATGAGGTACAGATATGCCTGAACAGGAATATTGAATACCACATGATTCAGGTCCCAAATCATTTGTTGCGCTAGGAATGTGGACATAGGCAGGTCTTCACCGCTTTGGAATGAAAAGATTTGCAAACCTCTCCGGGGTGATTGAAAACAACCATGAAAATGCAAATCATTGTGGAGAAACCCGTGCAGTAAATGCACTTCTAAAGTCCTCTATGGACAGCAGAAAAATGCCTAAAATTCACAGGTGATTAACCACTTCTACCTGCTTTTTAACACCATCTGTGCACCTTGTTAAATACCAAATTGAAATAGATACATTTTCCTGGTGTGTCAGAATCTGCCCAACCACTAAAGCTGAGAAAAATGGCATTGTGCTGTTAGTGAAACCCATGAGCAGTGCAGAACTGGAGGGCTGGAGAGTACATTCCTCACTCTCCATCAGCAAAATGCCCATGGAAGCCCCTTAACCAGGCTTTGACTTCTTTGTTCTTACCGTGCAGATTTTTTCTCTTTATTTTAGGAACAGACTGAGAAACAGTCTGGAACTGAGCACAACTATGACTAAACACAGAAAGCCAGTGAGAGTACCCACTTCACCCTGTGATTTCTGCCCACTGCCAACTACAAGGCAGAGCACCCAGTCCTTCTCTTACAGAGTTTTATGGCATTCTGCTTGGTACAGATTGTTTGGTGTCTCCACCATTTGCCAGAGTAAATAAATAAATATACCATCCACATATGACCTCTCACTAGGACCACAAGATTGTATTTTAAATTGATTCAGTGATCAACAAGCACGAAGAAAAAAATTTTCTTGGCAAAAGGAAAGAGTTTATTTTAAAAATAAACAGTTAGGAACCAAGAATAAAAAGAAAAAAAGGTATGAAGTTCAAAAGTAAACCAAGCAGCAATAAATAAATTAAAGGTATAGATCTACTTTCACTGGAATAATAACTTAATAGGATCATAATCTCATCAGTTAAATGTATAAGCCAAGTGAAATTCGGGAATAACCTTACAACTTTTACATAATATCTACATCTTGTCCAGAGTAGTTTAAGGGGAGGCATAGATTTGCAAAGAGCTCCTAAGCACAAAGAGTCTGGTGTGGTCACAGCAATAAAAGTCTCCACAATGGTCAGACAGCTTTCAGGGATTTGATATACCCCACCAGTTGAAAAATGAACTCACAAATCTGAAAAGCCACTCATCTGTCAGATCTGATGACAGTACTAGGTCACTCTTCACTTTCATAGTAGCAGAAAGTAGTCTGAATTCCCCACCTGGATTTCTTAGTAGAATGAACTATTTCTCATATTTTTCTAGTGCACTCAGAGGAACATAAAATGCAGTACACGTTTCCTTAGTACCCATCAGTTGTGCCTGTCTGAGTCACTTGACAAAATATTTTCTCTGATCTTATACTGCATTTTTAGTTACGTCAATAGCAAGAATTTTTAAGGGAAATAATAATAATGCAGGAGGAGGGCAGTGAGAGACCTTCCGGTCTCTCTTGGGAGACTGTCTTGACAGGAGGAGTTTGATGCCTCTGGGAAAACAGACTTCATTTACACTAACTCTATATTCAGTTGTAATGACAAGGCCTCAAAACAAGCTCTGAGATTTTGTACTTTTTAAATTTACTGCTCTCTTCTAGTTCCTACTGAGGCACCCCTTTTCTTAGGGTGAGGGGAAGAAAAGCCATGAATTCTGCTGGTGGACATGACCTGTTCATAATCCCTACATAGTTATCTACTATCACTAGCAAAGACAAGTGTGCCAAACTTTTCCAGTACAGCCTAGATCAAACCAATTAATTTTACAGGTGCTTTTAAAGAACTTAGAGGTTTCTTGTCTGAGTGGTATTTGAACTGCCTCCAGCATCTCCTAGAGCCGCATCCACAGGCTGGTGTTCCTGGGGGACTTCACTGAAGACCATGCTTGGTATCAGGTTAAGTATGCCCACAAAAGAGAGTGTTTGAACTGTTCTGTATAATGGGTGTTTATGAGCAATACCTAAGGGCTGGTGACCTGCTCAATCACCTGTGCTCACCATCCTACCCATTTTTTAAGCATTTCAGCCTTAGCAAGCTAGGAAGCATCCAACAAACTGTTTTCCATTGAAACCTTCTGTTTTGCCTGAGGCTGAAGATTTTTCTAGACATAAGTGTGCCCAAGAGTTAGATGCTGCAACATCAGAGAGTCTTTGAGGAACCAGTCTTTACAACAAAATTGTCCAAAGCACTTGCATATGAAGTTATACATAATATATTACTCCTAGAAAATCTATACAACAGAATGCTCTTGAGTTTGGATTTTCAATTACTCAGAAAACCTCAGTTAGGATAGTTCTCTTGCTTATGTGTGTTCATTCATTTTCAAAATCAGTTTGTTTTCAAACTCAGAGTCTCTCCTCTGCCCCACCACCTTACAGCTTTCCCCTCAATTCTTTCCAAGAGCATCCCACCTACTACCTGCACTCCTCCCTCTTGGGTGCTGCTTTGTTTTTCCCTTCCCTCCTTGAGACAGACCTCAACACCTAGCTGCTTCCCAAGTCTGGTTTGTGCAGATCACAGCGTGTTCCTGTCTCTTCCCCCAGATTCTCTTTTTTCCACTCTCTCTCCAGAGGAGTGTGTGACTCTACTCTGAACTCCAGTATCCAGTCACACCAACTAACAGTCATACATTAGCTTAAAAAAAAGTTAAAGAAAGACTGTCTCCAATTTTAATGCTACATACAGCATCTAATACACAAAGGAATACAATGCATTGAAGGTTCAAAACTGTTGAAGAGGAAAAAAGAAACACCATTGCTTTAAAGATCTTTGTTGTTTGCCTAAAATGTGTCCTTCACGGACTTGACTGGGCACAAAAGGATTCAACATAAATGAATAACTGCTAAACTGCTTCTGATCTGCAGATCATATTGTCCTGCTGACAGATCATGCATGTGAAGTAGAAGAGCTGATACAGGATAGTGAAACTAGCAATGAACCTGAGAAAATTGAGAAGGTGCAGCTGGAATATAAATGGACAAAAAGCAGCCTCTAAAAAGGGAAGACAAAAGCAAAGGAAAGAAAACAAATAGGGGAACAGATAAATGCTAAAAGAAATCATACCCCCAACAAACATAGGATGCTTCCTCCAAAATGTGTGTATGAGGATTTGAGTATGCATTTATCTATCATAGATTAGCAAGAACATGAAATAGAATAATGCCAATATAAATTAACAAAAGTACTACAATGGATGTTCTATCTATGATAGGTTATATTCAGAGGTATTTAAACCCTGATTAGATGGAACCCTGAAACATCTGTGGAGAGTCAGATTGAATCATCCTTCAGGGGACAAGCACTACATGTTTTCATTACATTTCAATTATGTAGCCTGTCCAGATCTTAAGGATTTACACTGGTTTTTTAATCATATATTTCTTTTGAGTTGGACATGGATGTAATGATGATGTTAGTGTGGTAGACAAATGTTGACAAAAATAAGCAAAATTTAAGTGATTCATTCATTGGCTTACCTGTGGATATAAAAAAAGGGTTGTTTTCTTTTTTTAATGTCTGACAAGGACACTCTGATTTCTGAAAGCTGTTTTTTAGAACTGTTGATTAAATCTCCTACAAGCTCGGATATGATTCTGAATGTGTAATTTGTCTAGGCAAAAAAAAAGTTTTTTTAGAAAGCCTAGAGCCTTCTTAATGAAATGTAGAAAATGCTTAGAGAAGTAGAGGGTAATCTGGTGGAAAAAAACAGTTGAACTCAAGGTACTGAGGGAAAGATTGATCACAAAGCAGAATTGCAGAGAAGGAAGATGAAATGCTAGAAGCAGATAACTTTTTCTAGTGAATGTATAGAGAAAGAAAGCATATAAGATAATGGATCTAGAGACAAAGACAATGGGATGGTAGCTGAAGAAGAAGGTTGAGACATTGTTTTTTTCCTCAGACATTCAATGACAATACTGTAGTCTTCTGATGTTGGCAAGGTGAGAGTGCAAACCAGCACCTACTCCAGCAGATAGAAGAATCAAGACACATTGTTAGCTTTGCAGTTAAAACAGCAAGTTGGTACTCTTGAGACCTGTAATTTTGCTTCCTGGTTATGTTTGAAAGTTTGGTTTTCTTGTGCAAGGCAATTACTTCTCTCTCCATTTTCTTATTTATAAATGAGGGGTGATAGTACTTCTTTTCTATCATTTTCTTGACTTGTTTGCCTGAGTTAAGGCAGTAGCCATATCTCAATATATGGCTGCCTAGAGGCAAGCAGAATAACCTGTGAATAACCAGAATAACCTTCAGCCGTGACCATTACATAGGAGTGTCACAGTAACCACTGGTAAGTAAGACAGAGAGGATCAGGAAAGCTGAAGAAACTATGAAAAGGCTTGATATCAGGCACTAAAAGTGATTACTTAAAAATACATATTTGGGTTCTTTTATTTTCATTCTCATCCTATCAAGTGTACTCAGGACACTTTCATATTATTTTTTATTTATTCCCTGGAATCTTTCTTTTACTTCAAAAGAAAGTGCTTATTCGCAGCCAAGGGCTTGGGCTTTCTGAAAAATACCAGCTCTCATCAGATGTTTGATAAAATCATAAGAGCTGGAAACAGAGTTCCTTTTGTTTCAATGACCTCTCATTAATATTTACTTCTCATTTGAATAATTATCATCAATAAAAATTAAAACCTTATGTTTGTGGGGACTGTGAGCATGAGGTGACACCCCTCAAAAATGAGGTCTATTAGAGGGTTGTCTTTCTTATAAGCAGAGCTGTTTCTGCAAGAGCATTCCGAGTCTGGAGTACTACAAGACCAAGAAAATGGAGGACAGAAATTCTGCAAATGAGAAGCAGAACTGGGAAAAAGATTCTGTTTGGTTCATCTACACTAGCAGTTGTATAGCTTTAACTATTAACACTAGTATGAAAATGATGGAGTTTCTAATGTCATTAATGATTCTTTTAATCAGTGGGTTTAAATTACAGTTCTTGTTAATTTAATTTTCATTACTTGTCATTTGACTGTACAAGCAAGATGCTGTTTTCAGCAATGGTTTGCCGAGAAGCCTGCAAGGACATGCAGGATTGTGATATATCACACACATGACTACATAAACCACAGAAAAATATGAACAAAGAGGAAAGATGAATGTACCCTCTAGATCACTAAAGTTACAGAATGCCTAGAGATGAGGAACAGCTAATTTAGGAGAAAATGGGCTATAATTTGGAGAAAATGTCTGAGTTTGATTTATAATTTGCAGATAAAATGTATGAACTCCGTATTTATCAAACTAAAGTTCCATGCTAAAGCTAGCTGCTCTCCTGGACTTCTAGTTATATGGAGATAACCACAGGCATTTATTAAACTTGATAATCTTACACTCAAAGAGAGGTCCTGCTGGGTTTAGATGTGGCTGTTTCTTCCCATATAAGCTGTTAATTAAGCACCTGGAACAGTGGCAAGGCCGAGGCATCATTGGCTCAAAGGGAAGTGAGGTTGTCAAAAGAGGATCTCTCAGCCATTACAGAGAACAGAAGGACACTGTGCCTAGATGCCAAACCACAAACAAATCTTAACAGTGGGGAAATTGTGGTGAGGAGCGAGGCACACATATTTTATTGTGTTGTCTTGCACTGTTTGTTGTGTTATTTTTAAACAAAGAGTAATTGTGGGTTAAACTGCTAAACACTCCATGCAATTAGACTGGGGCTCTGCCTGGAAAACATAAGTCCTGGGAGAACTCACTGTGTTAGGGATATAATAACAAAGATTGCACATGATGTGCCTCAAGGTAGACCTGGTATGGGGACACACACCATGCAGTGGCTCTGGGTGTGGGCTACAGACAATACAGCTGGAGCAGAAGCATCTGGAAGTGTATGGAGCGCCGTGTGGGTAGTGTGCTTGGGTTTCAGTGCTGAAGGAGAAGAGTCTGAACTAGCAGGGAGGAAAGAAGCCAGATCAAGTCCTGGATTGTTTCATTATTTGTGCCTCTGTGAACTGAGTGACAATAGAGATCTGTACCCAAAGTGGGAGCTGTTCCAATATCACATTTTGAGAAGAAGATGGTTTTCTACCTCTTTGTCCTCCTGCTGTGTCTTACTTTACACATACAATGTGATTGTGTACCTAATTCACGGGGGTTTTGTTGCGTACAAATAATATCTATGGATGAAAATTGGATGTGACGCAGCAATGTGCACTCACAGCCCAGAAAGCCAACCGTATCCCAGGCTGCATCAAAAGAAGAGTGACCAGCAGGTCTAAGGAGGTGGTTCTCCCCCTCTACTCTGCTCTCATGAGACCCCACCTGCAGTACTGTGTTTAGCTCTGGGCTCCCCCGCATAAGAAAGACACAGAGCTGCTCGAGCTGATCCAGAGGAGGGACATGAAGAGGCTGGAGCATCTTTGCTGTGAAGAAAGGCTGAGAGAGTTGGAGTTGTTCAGAAGAGAAGGCTCCAGGGAGACCTTATAGCAGCTTTTCAACATATAAAGGGGGCCTGCAAGAAAGATGGAGAGGGACTTTTTGCCAAGGCTTCTAGGGCAGGACAAGGGGCAATAGTTTTAAACCAGAAGAAGGTAATTTTAGACGACTTAAGGAAGGAAGTTTGCACTGTGAGGGTGGTGAGACACTGGCACAGGTTGCCCAGAGAAGCTGTGGATGCCCCATCCCCAGAGGTGTTCAAAGCCAGGCTGGATGAGGCTTTGAGCAACCTGGGCTAGTGGAGGGTGTCCCTGCCCATGGCAGGGGGGTTGGAACTAGGTGATCTTTAAAGGTCCCTTCCAACCCAAACTGTTCTGGGATTCTAGATTGAAGTTTCGACTGCAGTACAGTATCCTGATGCCCGTCCCCTCATCAACCACTCTGTGGGTATGTCTGGCTGTTCCGTGCCTGGGACGGCAGCAAAGCCCCGCTGTTATTTATGAAGAGCACACAGACCCTTTTCTGGGCAGCGCATCTCGGACACTCTGCACAGCCCCAGGCAGGTGCCGCTCTCAGCGAGCGCCCCACCGCACTGCCGGGGGTGTGACCCCCGCTCTCCCCTGCGGACCGGCCCCTCCTGCCCGGGCACCGCGGCGCTGCCCGGTTCTGGTGGCAGGCTTCGCCATGTGGGGGCGGCCTGGGTCCGGCAGCGCTCCGCGGGCAGGGCCGCGCTAGGCCGCGGGTGGCGAGGCGCCGTTGCAGGCCAGGCTCCGGCAGGACCGTGCCCGGGACGCCAGGCCCGGCCGGCCGGCGAGAGGCAGCCGCAGGCCCCGCCTCTCCCCCCGGGCTGCTCGGTGGAAGGCCGGGGCGGGCGGAGCCGCTCGCAGCCGCATGCCGCCGCGGCCCGCCGGAGCCATGAGCTCCCACCGCAGCGAGAGCGACTGGCAGGGGCTGGTGAGCGAGGTGAGGAGGCGGGGTGGGGGGCAACTGCGGGCCGGGCACCCAGCCTCCCGCGGCGCAGCACGGACGCCGGGTGCCGGCCCTCCCGGGGCCGCCGGGCGAGAGGGACGGGCGGGCCGGCCGGCCTCCCCGCGGCGTCCGGCTCCAGCCCCGCTCGTCGGTGAAACTCTGCCGGGGCGAGGGGCATAACCGGCGGGAGGGATCCCCCGCCCTAGGCCAAGAGAGGCCACGGCCCCGCGGCTGGGCGGCAGCAGGTGGAGCCGGCGGGGTCACCGAGCTGTACCCGGCAAGGCTGAGCCGCACCGCCACGTCTGGCGGGTGGGGACAGCCCTGCCACCGGCCGCCCGCAGGCCGCCGGCCCCGGCCCCCGCACGGCTGCTAAATGCTGGGGACGAGCCTCTGCGAGCCCCTCGCGTGTATGAACCGCCGCGTGGTGCCAGGAAACAAGGTCTCGGCGCTGAGGATGCTGCGGGTTTGCAGCCGCCAGGGATTCCCATGTGGCCGTGGCCCGTGGGACTGAGGCCTCGGGGCTCGCCCTGCTGCCGGCCGGGAGGGAGGGGTGCGGGGCCCCGGGGTGGGGGGCCCAGGCGCGGCGCCACACAGGTGCATTCCTCTGGTTTCAGGAGGCCTTTGCCTCTGTTACGTTATGTGAGCATTGCCTAAGGCCCTGACCTGTCAAAAAGGTGCATGAGTTCAGGGTCCTGAACCCTGCACTTCTCCTGGCGATTTCAGTAGGAGTTTGTGTGGGCCCAGATCTGTGCTAGTACAGTACATGCAGAATTGAAGTCTACCTATGCATACAGTGCTTGCCAACACACAAAATAATCCAGAACAAAGTGGAAAGTATACTTTCAGTACATGGTGGTTGTGCAATGTTGCATCTGACATCTCATTTCCCAAATACAGTTTTCTTTGGGGGCAGGGGTGGTGTCATATGGCAGGGAAGGGTAAGAGATGATTCACAAGGTATGTTCAAAGGAAATGTCCCTATTCTTGGCTTTAAGAAGCCATTTAGAATTACTTTGGAACTTTTTTACTTTTGATATGATTTAATCTAAAAACTCAGTCCTGAAATTGAACACTTATTTCTGGTTTAGGGACTTCTTGATTGTAGCAAAGCTTAATGGCTGTGCTAAGCTACACTCTTGCAAATACTTAAGCATACATATAATTTATTTTTTTCTCAGGAACAATTAGAGGCCTAGTGATTTATGTTCCATTTTTTCTTCCTTTTTTGTCTGTTCTCACAGCAGGCTTACAACCTGTTTTTCTGTGTGAAGTCTGTAGCACATGCTGTCCCGACTTCCCTCTTTTGCGTTCCTCTTCATTTGGCTGTTGTGGTTAACTTAATGTGGTTTACCCACTAACTTCAGCATCCTAATGGGTCTGTGAGAAAGTGGCTCTAACTTCTAAAGTAACTTGTAGTAAGGTTTACCAGGTTACTGTATCCCTCAGTGATACAGTGCTTCTCCCAGGCCTCTTAGATTCAGTGCTATGTAATTTAAGTGTTGTTCCCTGTGCGTTTCTCTAAACATTTTGAAGTGATTTCAAAATATAAGACAGCACAGGCAAGAAAAGACGTGGTAGCTCTAAACAAACACTCTCACGCTGCTGCTGATGGACAGTTAAAACAGAATGGGCTTCAAAATCTTGGTGTAAAAGACCATAAGCTGGTGGGTTCAAATACATGGTCATGTTCTTTCTCATTTCCACAAACTCAGTCCTTCAAATTTGAAAGATAGGAGTTATTGAAGTACTCATCAAAGCAGCTGTAGTATGTTTTAAACTCTGGTATTGCAGGCATTAAAAAAAAGTGGTAAGATGTGGTTTTGGTCCTTATATATACATACAGAAATACTTGTACACACAGCTGTATATTTTTGTAGTTTGGCTTTTCATTCTTCATTAGATAAAAAGAATGCTTGGGGTTTTTTGGTGTGTTTAGTCTTTTTCTGTATTTACTCTTTTTTTTTTTCCTTTTGACTTTTGTTCCGTTTCAGTGCCTTTTGTTCTGTACCCTTTCATACATCTTTCTATGCTTTTGTTATGCTCATCACTAACTTCTTACTTGTTCTTTTGCTTCTGTATTCGTGTATTTTTCCACTTACTCTACAACCACATGCATTTCAGTCTGAGTGTGTGCATGGTACTCTGAACAATCTTTGCACCACGTATACCTTGACCATTCTTTAGTCTAACTCTGAATAGGATGACGTAGGAAGGAATACTGGGACAAAGCCAACTTAGCAAATACTGAAGGAGCAGAAAGAGTAATTATTTCCATTTATAATCTTGCAAACTGAATGCAAAAGAACAAGCTTCGGGAGTGAGAATCTACATAAATTTTGCCCGTTCTTCATATGAGTTTGAGTATTATTGGTGGATGAATATATGGGAAACGTAAAGTACTCTTCTGGGTTATCACTTAATTTTTGCTTGCACTCTAGGTTTCCGGCCAGCATTCACCTCACTGGATGACCCATATTTAGGATATTTAAAAGCGTGTGTAAAGCAGTAGGATGAAGACCTGGTCAATAACTGCTCGTTTGACACAAATGAAACTGAGCCATAGCAAGAACTTTCTTGCTGTCTGGACTAAGATGGTGGCCTAAGTCATCCAGAAACAAGTGGTCTTCATAAGTCTCAAAATACTATCCCGAGAGTACAGCCCATTCCTTTGAACATGCCTTTGAATGTCTCTTATTTTAAAGAAAGAAAAATCCTTGATACAAGCAAAATGTCGCTCCCATCTGGAAGAGGATGAAAAAAGGAAAGCGTGACAGTTATTAGTTGCTTTGCTGAATGCACTGCTAGAAAGCAGTCACAGAAAGGTGGTTATACTGTACTCTTCACTGAAGAGAATAGAATTCTTGAAAATTATTTTCGTCCACAAAATCTTGGTTGCAGAGTTTTGTTTGCTTTCAAGTGTTTTTAAACGTCCAGACTTTCTTCTCAGCTTGACAGCCATGTTTATGGATATGCTAAGCTGTTGACTTACACAAGCTCATGTGAGTCAGCTCCTTAGTGGTTCAGTTTTCCTGTCTCTATAAGGGTGATGAAACATAACTAAATCCAATAAATATGAATTAAAAACACGATATATGAACTTTGTTCGAGGGTAGTCTGGGGCTTATTTTTGAATGGTTCTAGAAGCTTCCAGCTCTGTATGTTATGCTGTGGATTTCAGTTTTTGCCTGAATTCCACATAATCTGACTTGGAATCACTTGATCTAAGGATGATGACAGAATCAGTGATGGAGAAAGGAGTAGGTGGTAGCATGATTGGGGTGGTGGGATGAGTTGAACAGTTCTGGGAGATGGTGCGTGGTAGGGAAAAAGCACTTTTACATGCAAGACCACCTCTGTCCTTGCTTTAGAGAGCTGACTTCTACGAGTTTGGTCTCCTTTCTGCTGAAGTCAGTGAGCGTGCTTACATTCATTACATTGAGAGCTGGCAGGAGTCCCAATTTAATACTGCTTGGAGAACATGTACTTTTGGCGGTGTTTTCCACTGGAAGTAAGAAAGGTTTCTTAGGAAACCCATCAGACTCGAGTGGTTGTCCTCCATCCTTTCTGCTAGCTTCTCCCTCGGATGTGCCAACTTCTAGAATTAAATCCAATGTCAAAATGCTCCTTTTTTCCTTGTCACTTCACACACATTAGAGCATTTACTGTATGCTATTTACAGCTACTCATATGTGACTGTACCTCCTAAAATTAGTTTAAAGAAATTTAATCTCCATTTAATTTATCATTCTCAAGAGGCTATTTTTTGATTATTAACTGTGTATGGTGTTCGGCATCACAGAGGAAAGTGATATGCTTGTGCTCTTGAGCTCCCTTCCCTAGTAATTGGTATTATTTATCAAACACACAAGTATTGAGCAGTAGTTCTAGTTGAAACAGCTAAATGTTCCAGACGTGAATTTTGAAAAAGAGTGAGAAACCTAACCTGCCTGTAATTGGCAGAACATACCTTTCCCATTGGTTACACATGTTTTTTAATGCGAACAAGAGAGAAGAAGAAAGAAAATTAGTTAGATTTTCATGTTTATAATAGCTCTATAACTTTCTGTCCCGTTGCCTTTTCAAACGGAGTGTGAAATATAATTCATCAAACCTGTAAGAGCAGGCTTTGGAGCCACTAATTTCAGAGCTTTTCTAAACACAGGTAAATGCCAGTGGCTGTAGGGAGAGACAAGGGGGAGCGGATGCTCTCAGGTCCCTAGGTGGTTGAATTGGCATCGTAATGGCTTTGTCATTTGGAAAGGAAGTGGAAATGCTAAAAGAGCTGGCACTGTGACTTACTGCTCTCCAGCGTTCTTGGGAGCTATGGGAGAGGTACCATGGAGACCTGCATGCTGGGCTTTCAGGCAACAAAACAAGTGTTTGCTTCTTGTGTTTCCATGTTCCAGATTGGACTAAGATACCCACAGGGATGTTGAACAAACACAGAAAAACTAATAATGTGATCTGATGCACAGCGTACAAAACTTCTGGGGGCTGGGCCACATCTCAGAACAGTGTTATTTTGACTAGTCAAATCAAATGATGCTAATTCCTAAATGACTAGTTAAGGTGATGTCGTGTAATATTGATCAAAACAAGATGTGGTGTTCTGAGGAGTTTCTTATATCACTTATGTCATCAGTGAATGATACCAGCCTGCTTTGTATTTCAGCAGTCAGGAGGCAGATAGTGAAGCAAGTGCTTCACTAGCAAGAAAAGCAGAGTTGATATTGTGGGATAAAACCAAGGACACTGCATTGTCTCAGGTGTTATCAGAGATGAGGACATGAGATGAGATGGCAGCAAATGGACAGTAATTCTGTATTTCTCTGGGTTTGAGTGCTTGACTCTTTCAGATAAGTTGAACAGTTTAATCTGACGTCAAGGGGAGCAACATTACCTCAACACAGTCAACAAACACCCCCAATAGTAAATTTGCAATGCATTTTGGGACTCTTTAGTATGTCATTTCCACAATAAAATTGCCTCCAAGAGTACAGTGAGAGGAAATCTGGTAAAACTTCGGGCAGTTCAACAGCAGTTGGAACTCTTGTCCAAAAGATGGTGAGTCCATGATTTCTCTGAGAGCGTAGTGGAAAATAGATTTCCAGGCCCACGTACAATGTAGTGGCCCATCAGCATTTAGGAGGACCCTAGGTCTTAGAGTGTTGAGAGAACACAGAATATGATCCACAGCACAGTTTGGAGGTAGTTATCTCTACCTTTATGCACAGAAAATTGGATATTTTCCTTCTTGGAACTAAGTGCCATTAAATATCCAAGTATAGACCAGTAATTTTTACAAATTTAAGAGAAATAATTTTGTGATAGGAGTTTGGTGTGTTTGTTGGTTTAAAAAGAGAGTCTAAAACCTTGACAGTGTCCCAGCTTCATCAGAGTATTAGTCCGTGTCTACAGCGTCATTAATGAGATCTGTCCAGATTTGTCACTAAAAATAGCGATGGACAAATAGTAAGTGTTCAATGTAGGGGGTCACCTTGGAGCAGTTAGACTCTCCTGTAATGTCAGTCTCTTTTTACTCAATTTCATTAAAGTAGTTATCTGTCTGTAAAGCAGTTCAAGCAGTAATGTTGGATGTCATATATGTTCCTTTAATTATTATGATCTTCCTTATAGCAATTATAATTTGCTTTATTGCAGATAACAGCAAATTGGTAGATAAAACTCACTAGACAGATACGAAAAGTTGTACGTGGTAGCTTTTAGATTGAAAGTATAGCAGCTCATTCTTGGTTAACTTTGTTTTTTAAACTCAAATATTATTTTGGAACATCAATTAAAAAGTAACAAAAGACAATAAGAATGTTTTGTAGTAACTATAGTGCATAACAGAATTTACGTGTTTGTCTCACTGATAGGCAGTATGTGAGCAGTAGACTTTCCTTCAATTGCAGAGGGAGAAATCTATATAAATGCCAGAAGCATCTACTTGTTTTTGTTTTTTTTTCAGACTATATGAGAAAATTTTCCTTACTGCTTGCATTGCTCCAAAAAGACAGTGCTGTTAAACTCCCATCATCCTTTTGACAGGATACCAATTTTGCTGCAATTGCTTGTCCGTGGATGGGAAGTTGTTGTTGGGACTCAGTTGCTTCCTTGAGTAGAATCCATTTCTGGTGTACAGTTATTAGGTCAGTTTATGGCCATTATTAGTACTTCTTTTTTTTTTTTTTTTTTACATTCAGAAGCATATGTATTGAATAACCTCTTTGAGGTCTGTCTTTTTATAATTTGCTTTTCCTTCAGAAATGGTAATGGAAATTGGAAAGATAGCTCTGTCGAATAATCAGATTCCACAGAAATGCTGTGGCTGTATTGTTTCTTCTACTGTAAGCCCATGGAAAAAATTACTGTACATTGTTCCTATTTTTATCCCATTTATTTGGGAAAGTCAATATATGCAAAAGGCAAAATTGTCTTCAAAAAGTATTCTAGGTGGTCATTTTTATAGTAAAATCCAAACAGTACATTGATGAGAGATGCCAAGCCCCTTCCTTCCGTATGGCACATCATCAGTATATAATTCATAAAGTTAAAATATACCTTAAACAAGGAGGACATCATTATTCCTTTTCATTTAGATCCTCAACACAACTGTCCCCACAATCTGTTTATGGTTCATTATCCTTGACCAAACAGATAATGGAGAATTCCCTTGCCCTGGCCAGGGCTGCTGTGAAAGGCGAAGCCCTCTTTTGTGCTTTGAGTGTGTCTTTTGTGACTCATGGCAGAAGCAAGATTTGTTTAGCACTATGTCTGCATTTCCTGCTTCTTAAGTGTTATTTTTTATACTCTTATCCACACGCTCCAGTTAGCTTCCAACTCTTTTGTACACTGTTTCATATACCACCACTGGTGGCGAGGCTTGGAGGCATGTGCTGGTGGTGTGGGTGTCCTAAGGTGAGAAGTTCAGCTTTGCTCCCCTCCTGTTGTGTACATTCTATAGGCTGTTCTGCTCCACGTAGGCGTTGTCTGGATGGACCAGCTTAATTCTTCCTGGTGGCTAAAGGAACAGCACAGGCTACTTGGTTCAGGGGTTTGGGCTCGTATTTTTTTGGAAGTGATTGTGAGCTTTGCTTTTTATTCATTTTTATTCACAATTACTGTATCAGGTTGCTAGTATTTGAAAACAAACTAGTGAAGGCATACTTTAGAATTGAATAAAACATGAAACTGGAAAAAAAAAAGAGAGATTGTCAGAGGCAAATATTTCACTGTAAGGGAAGGAATTATTTTGTCAAGTTTGAAGCAGTTTACTGTGTCACTATAATCATGTGCTGATAATATTAAAATTTAGCTTCTGATACCTCTCAGTGCTTTATCAGGGGATTTGGCATTTGTGTAGGGTGTCAATAAGGACGTAAGTACGTAGGTACAGTTGCCTTTGTTGATGCCAAGGCATCATAATCCAGAAAATTTATGGCAGGATTTCAACTTCAGTATTGCCAGAAATAAAATTAATCCAAGGTGGAAGTGTCCTTTTTGAGAGTTCAAATCCTTCTTGGAATTGCTTTTCTCATTTGCTTCCCGTTTTTTTGCAACTAAGCATTTACCATTTTTGGAAAATGTTGGCTGTACTAATATACCAAACTTGCTTTTCCCTTTCTCATTGACTTGAAATTGAGGTTAGCAAAGTCAATTTTGAGCAAGTAGTACATACGAGTAATGATTTTTGTCCCGAAGAACAGTACTGACTTGAACAGTATGGAAGTGCTGATGCTCTTGCTTTGTGCAAGAGCCCATAATGACAAAGTATTCTTGTCAGAGTATGTAATGAAACCATAAATTGTTTTCATGACTGCCGTGATATTTAGTCTCTTGCGGAGCACATTCGGAACATATTTAGTGCCACGTCTTCTGTGAGTAACATCAGAAATAGAAATATATGCTTTAGCATGGGCGGTGTCAAGTGATGGGTAAGAAGAATCTGCTGATTGAACATCACGTTAAGTGAAAAAAGTTGCCTGAAACTTTCAATAGGTAAAGTTCAGCCACTGCAGGAAAGGGTGATGTACACGTTACTCTTTCTTCTCAGGGGAGAAAGGCAATGAAGCAGATCAGACTGCAGAACAGCTAAGATTTGCAAGTTCTGCTTTGCTTTGTGCATGAGACCTGTGCATAAGAGGCGGTGGCTGGGGGGAAGGCTCGCCTATACGTTCCCTTCCGATTTAGGTGGTTGCAATATTCCTGGATTGTTTCCCATTCTTTTGACTCAATAAGCACAGGCATATAGTATCACAGCTAGATTAGTTTCTTTTACCTGTGTCAATAGGGTATCACACTGTAATTGTTTTAGACTCACAGTAAATTGTGTTTGCCACTCGTGCTGTCTCTTCTGCTGTAACGTGGTCCTGTGTCACTGCCCAGGTGGAGGCTGAGCCCAAAGGCCATTGCTGGTAGCAGGGAGGAGCAGAAGGAGAAGGGAGGGGGAGAATGAGGTGGGTCATGCTGATTGCTAACTGAGAGCTGGGGTATTGTGGACACAGGCACAAAAGGGAGGTTCCAAAGGCTTCTTCCTTCCAGCAGCCTTCCCAGGGTTGGAGGTCAAATTCTGAGGTTCCTCATACAACAGATTTCTTTACCATGATAGTTATTAATAAGCTAAGATGACTTGTGGAAGACTTTGATGTCATGCAGCGAGTCTTCCTCCGTCTTTTCAGAGGAAAACTTGAGACTCTTTATTACTGGCTGGGGTAGAAGCGGCTTGTTACAATTGTAATTTTTTTCTCTTTTGCAGTATCTGGTGTGTAAAAAGAAGCTCGAAAGTAAAAAAGAAGCACTGCTAATCCTTTCCAAAGAGCTGGACACCTGTCAGCAAGAAAGAGACCAGTACAAGCTTATGGCAAACCAGTTGCGGGAACGACACCAGTCTCTGAAAAAGAAGTATCGGGAGCTGATTGTAGGTTGTTCTTTATTATTACTGTATAACTGGGGGACAAGAGCTATCCTCAAAAAAAAAAAAAAAACAACCAAAAGAAATTCATAATCAGTGTGGTAAAAAAATGTTTAGGTGCTTGTTTACAGTAGTTCTGCAATTGTACAGCCCTGATTATATTACTACTAATTTGTTCTGCATTGATGAAGTAGTGGCTGTTATATAAGACACAGAAAGACAGTGCATGCTCTGAAGAAATTAGTTTCAGTCATAATTCCATTTGAAAACTGACTGCAGTATTATTATTCCACAGCAACTTAATGTACCGTTATGAAAAATAATGAAACAAATTTGTAATGACCTGCTGTTCTAGAAATGTAAACAAATCTTCAGCCTTAGACAGGTTTTTTTTGAGTTGAAATTAATATTATTGGTATTAACCAAGATGCAGTATTTTAGAAACAATTTTGATAACATTTTAGTTAAAATACATGTTTTAAAATTTGATCCACAAAGTTAATGTATTTGCTGGCTTCAGAAATAAGTTGCCAATGAAATATGTATATTTATTTGTAGGATGGGGATCCATCCCTTCCACCTGAAAAAAGGAAACAGGTAGGATTTATTTTTCAGTTGACATTATTTATCTGCTACAAAAGTACTTTGCAAAAGTGTGAAAATATTAACTAAGAAATCTGGTAAAAAGCAAGCATTTCTGTCTATGGAAAAACTCAGTCTTTAAACTGTGGTTTCTTGTGCTTTTGTCTAACTGTATTTCACTCTGAAATATCTGAACTATCATTAATTAGAATGTATGGCTATTGCTTTTATGTTCACCTGAGACTGAAATTGGTCAGTGTACGGAGACTTGAGATTTTTCTCCTTGTTTTCCTTCTTGTATTAAGTCCAAAAATGGGTTCGTGACAGCACTTCTCATACTTGAAAGCAATCTGGGAATGTGTTGTCTTCATTCTGTAACTGTTAATATATTGTTGTGAGTACTGTTTTCTGTTAGGTACTCTCCCAGGTCACTTGGGCTCTATGACTTAAATATGGTAAGAACACTAGTAATTGCATTTTGTGGTTCCTCTGAAAAAATTTTTGCCTGCTCGCTTTTTTTTTTTTTTTTTTTTTTTTTTTTTTTTTTTTTTTTTCTTTTTTTNTGCTATGGAGTGTTGATTGTCACATCTTAAAATTATCTTAATTTTTAGAGAAAAATGGCACAGAAAACATAATGTGTGAGCAGGGAGAGGAGGAGAAGCCAAAAGAACAAAAAAATGTTACTGTAATTGCTACTTCTGAAAGTCTTTTAACCATTTTTAAAAAGTGGTTATTTCATTTTCTTCATGGGTTGGAAGTTTTATTCATCATCGTTTCCCTGGGAGTTTGCATGTAGTTCTTGCTATTTGCTTAAAATTTTAGGGGCCTAGGGTTTTTATTTTTTTAAACTAAACTGTCAGAGGCAATATAATGACTCCCTCAGGCACTTAAACAAACAACTGCCAAGAAGTCAGTGGCTCAGTGTAGATCATTTAACTTCCTCATTATTTAACATAATTTATTTTAAATTTTGTTATTTCAACAGAATTCTAATAAAATTTTGACCAGATGTAGGTTTGTACATTCTGACTACTAAAATTTGAGCTGAAGAATATACAATTAAAAGGAAAAAAAAACCCAATGCGGTATATGGGTCATTAGAGAGGTAAGTAGGAAGGGAGATTTGCCATCCCATGGATGTTGTTCTAATTTGTCTTCCATCTTTTAAAACAAATAAATGTGATACTTTTTCTGAAGTACTAGCAAAATTTAGTCTGAATTCAGAAGCTGCAATTCTATTAAGTTTTGGCAAATCTTACCATGATGAGTGCCTGGAAAGCCATTTAATAATGTAGCTAGGAGTCTTTTTTTCTGAGGAAGTTATGTGTTCATGCTAAGTAACAGTGAAAGAAAGGAAATCTTGTTCTGAAGTAGGGTCATTTATAGGTCTCCCCCAAGGACAATATATGCTTTAGGTTGTACAGTAATAGGCTGTTAGCGCACTTCTTGAGTTTTCATTTTCCTGAGAAGTGTATCTGTAGCCTACAAGGTGGATAATCTGTAGTTAGGGCAATCTGTCTGATTAAGTTTTGCTTTGAGAAATGCATCAAAGAATAATAAAATAAAGTTATGAATATTTTTTCCAGTGTTATTGTACATACATTTCTTACATTTTCTCATTGAAGAAAGAGTGAAGTTCTCTGTGCTCTTTTGGAATTTTTCCATCCTCTTTTTGCCTGTAAGCCTGGTTGCCTGCTAGGAGAAGTTTGTGGCCTTAGTCACTTTATAAAAACAGAGACCCTGATCTTGTAGTGAATTTTGTGTGACACCAAAGTGCATCCTGTTCTAATGGTCAGAAATGAGATGAAAATGTGATATGCTGAACAGTTTGCTATCTGTTATGATTCTGTACTGCAACTGAGAAATTATTGTTGACATGGCAATCGAGAACCTTCAATGTAATAGGTGGGTTGGAATTGCTGCTTTCTTCTTCATCCCTTCATTTGTCACCTTTATTATCAGTTAAGCTTAGTGACTGTACCTTCTCTCCTCTTTTTGCAACACATAATTTTATTTTTTTCTGTGGAAATATTATGGAACCAGGTAATTTCTATTAGCAAGCAGTTAACTCAGAATATGTTTTTGTAAAATTGATGTTATTTAAAGGTAACTTAGCGTGCAGTGCTCTGCAGTGTTTTCCATCTCAAAGCAGTGTCTGCGGTGGTACTGACCACGTCTGACATAAAGCAAAGACTGTTTCGTGCCTATTGCCTTCAGCCAACCAACAAAAGCAGCAAATGAGAAACTCTGCTACTGAAATCTCTTTTCCTGCAGTAGGTGTTTTACCATTAGTGTTGTTATCATAGCCTGTGAGCTGTCAGTGCTTTCCTGGCCCCTCTTACCAAACATTCACAATTACATCCTGTGGTTGAAGGTAGTTTTATAATATCATATGGTGTCAGGTGTAGGGTAAGTTTTGGATAGGTAAATGGAGAGGTGAGATGTTTCAGGTGTATAGGAATAATTAAGAGTTGATTTTGATGTTAAAATTCATCAGAGATGGTAAACAATAGACACTCCCCATTTTGAAAGGCATGTTGAAA
>VZTO01023471.1:2850-22516 GCA_013400615.1 Syrrhaptes paradoxus | reverse complement strand
CTTACTGCTGTCTAGGAATATAAGGGTAATATGAAATCTGGGTAATTCTTACGTGCGTGGGTTGCCGCACCTTAGCAAGCGCCAAAAAATAAAGCAGTTAAAAATATCTACATAAAGAAGAAATCATAAAATCCAGTGCTTCTGCATACTGTGTTATGTTACAGTCCAGTTTTGTGTGCTTTACTACACAGTTTGGTTACAGGACTTCTGTGCATTGTAAACATAAACAGCATGGAAAAGGTTAAATACCTGTGTTCAGATTGTAAGATCTAGTCCGGACTTGCTGTGTATATTGTAACGTTAAATGAAAAGACAAGCCCTTTGTATTATAGTCATGCAGTCTTATGTATGATAAACAGTTGAATAATTTGTCCTCAGACTCTTTACTGTGCTTTTTAAAAAAAGAGTAATTTAAGAAAAAATGTAAACATAGTAAATCTTCCTATGCAATTAACCTACTCCAAGCCATGGTATGGTAGGTATAATTATACTATAATATGTAAATATCAGATACATTGAAACAGACTTAAAAATATGAAAGTAAAAGTTGGAGGCATAACAGATAACGTTGAGTTTTTAATTGAAACAGCAAGGTATACAAATCATTGATGTATGAACACAGCTCTGCTTGATTCTGATGGATTGAACTTGTAGTTTGAGTTCTTTATATTATCATCTGTTAGTTTGAATGTTCTTATATGCACTGCAGCTTTCTACCTATTATGGACTAGCTGATTTTAAGGCCAGAGTGACCATGGTAATGAAATAATCTGACCGGCATGTCATTATCCCTAGAATTCAACCTAGTTATTTCTGCATCATGAAGTCCATATCTTTTGGGTGCAGTAGAATATACTTTTGAAAAAGATAGCTAATTTTCGTATAGATTCTTCAAGTGTGAGGATTTTTCCGTGTCTCTTGAGTGACTCAGCTAGTTTATTTTCCATACTCTCAGTCCTTCTTCAGTTTTAGGACTGTTTAGTTTCAGCTGCTGGCCATCAGATAGCTAGCTGCCTGTTAGAATAACAAATAACTACTCTAGTTTTAAACTATTTCACTTTATTCACATAAAAATATGTTAACTTTAATAACCTCTATAATAGATGGAGTTCCTTAAATCTCTCAAGCTTTTACGGCTCTTCTGAAACTTCAGGTGTTTTAAAATCCATTCTAAAGCGTGGACATAAGAACTGCATACAGCATCTGGTAGTAATTTCAGTATTGCTGTGTGCGTGTAGTATATGCAGGTACATTCTTGAACCTTTCAGTTTATATCTTTGCTTGTTTGTTTATACCTCCAAGGATTGCATTTTTAAATCTTTCAGTGTCAGTTATTTGCATTAAAAGATTGTAAATTTAGATGATTATCCATCATGATTCCTAAGTCCTTTTCAGAACTGCTGCTCTTCCAGGATGTAGCCTTCCATCCTGTAAGTATAATGATGTCTGAATGGGACTGGTTTACAGAAGGGTTGGATTCACCTGTAGATGTGACTTGTCTTCATTGTTTATCACTCTACCATCATTATTTTAATTAAACCATTGACGTGCTTATATTTTATTCTTGATAACTGAAAAATCTTAAACACTTTTGAAGGTAATTCCTGTTGAAACCGTGAGAAACTTCCTTTTTTAAAGTAATCTAAAACTCTAACCTTCTGATGAGAGTGGTGAATATGTTGTGTTGATTTATAGAACAAATATGTTTCAACAAGATCATTATGTGGAACTTCTGAAGAGAATGGAAGTATCTTTCTAGTCAAAATTACCTAAGTAACTGACTACAAAGTAGAGTTATTGCCGAGTGTTGATCTCATGAGGATAATTATGTGATCCAACACGACTTTGGCAAGTGATGTATTTTCGCCAGAAGGATGGATATCAGAAGCGCACAGTATCTTGCATCTGTCAAGCAAAGAAAGTCACGTTGCCAAATTGTAGTTTTCTGTTATATATCCCTGGTTTTGTGGAGTTTTACAGAAACAACCTCATGTTGAAAAGTTTGCAATTGGTATTTATTTCTCCACCTCATAGTGATAGTGGAACTATTTTTTCCTTATTAAGATGCCTTGTTTTGGTTTCAATATTTAGTTCTCCATACTAGCCCTATCAAATATATATGATCTGCCTAGACCTGAGAGGATTTGTAGTTTTTATTATTATGTTTTATGCTAGATGATAGAATCATCGAGTGGTTTGGGTTGGAAAGGACCTTAAAGATCACTGAGTTCCAACCCCCCTGCCATGGGCAGGGACGCCCTCCACTAGACCAGGTTGCTCAAAGTCTTGTCCAGCCTGGCCTTGAACACCTCCAGGGATGGGGCATCCACAACTTCTCTGGGCAACCTGTTCCAATGCCTCACTGCCCTCACAGTAAAAAACTTTCTCCTAATATCTAATCTAAATCTGCCCTCTCTCAGCCTAAAGCCATTACCCCTTGTCCTCTCACTACACTCCCTGATGAAGAGTCCCTCCCCATCTCTCCCTTAGGCCCCCTTTAAGTATGGGAAGGCTGCTATAAGGTCTCCTCAGAGCTGCCTTTTCTCCAGGCTGAACAACCCCAGATCATAGATGTTACAGAACATCAGAGTTCAATCACAAAGATGGTCACTGTGACTATCCTTGAGGACCTGAATGATACGAGAACATGATAGACTTCATAAGCAAGTCAAAAGTGGTAGTTAAAATTTGAACTTCAGGCTCTTATGCTGAATAGCAGAGAGAAAATTTAGTTCCCTTAAGCAATGTTCATACATTCTAGAGGAAAAGCAAGGACAGACGACTGAGAAGAGGATAAGGTTTGGAATTGAAACAGTGCTCTGTGTGGAGGGGTGTCTAATGTGAATAAAAGCCTGGGGAGGCGAGAGAAATAACTTTTGCTGGAGTGGAGTTGTGCAGATCTTAATTGAAAGTGAGACCAAGAAATTTTTTTATGTGGTCCTGGTCCTAAGAAAGCATGTGAGGGAAGCTAAATGAAGAACTTCATGGTCAAGTTGAATGAGGCATAGCAGATCTATTTTAAGTGGAAAATACATTTTTCACAGAAGGTTGGATGCCAGTAATTAACATTGGAGATGACTAGAATGTAGCTGTGAGTTTTGTTTGAAGGTGGATTTAAATCCAGACTGTTTATCAAGCGGCAAGACTTGGGTCAAATTTGGAAGTTTGCAAGAGAAGAAATGGAATTTGGGATGATTTTATTGCAATTTAGAAAGGCTAAATTGAAGAAGGGAGGATTTGATTTCTGACAGCAGACTGAACAAGGGTATGTTGGAGAGATCAGACTGACAGAAGCATCAGTAATGGATACACTGGATTGTCAGCATGTAGGCAACTAAAGGGATTTTAATTTATTTACTAACTAGGGCTAAGATATATAGGTTAAAATGGGCTGAAAGCAGAGCCTAGTGAGACCTTAAAAGAGGCAAACAACATTAGATGTTATAAATGGAGCTTTAGAACTGTAGGAATAAAAACCCCAAAACCCCAAGTAGTGTATGTTTTTGAGTGAGTATGTGTCAAAATTTCTGTGTTTAGTAGGATGAGAATGAAAGTGAGACTGACCAAAGACATCCTTAAAAGAAAATTGTTGCCATGAAGTAGAAAGGGCAAAGGATCTAAATAGCCTGAAAGATGTTTTATTGTGGATCCACCTTAGGTCCTCATTCCTAAGGCAGGATCACTTGTTTCACAAGCAATTGTTACTCTGTGAGCAACAGTGAGAAGTATCCATCTAAATAATGATAATCAGTGTCATAGTGAAAAGCTGCAACCTCAAATAGAAAACTGGCATGTAAGGAGAACAGACCCAGTATTTTCGGGCTAAATAAGAAAAAGCAGCTACTATTGTTTGAAAAGTAAGGCTAATGGCATCCATATTGGTAAGGCATAACTGCCATTATTGTAAAGATGTCATAAATCCCTTCAGGAGGAGTGTGTGGATTATATTTGGCTTTCTCAACGAAATTCCAACAATCCTAAAGAGTAGATGCATCCTGGGTTGGGGCAAGTTGGTCTGAATTTCAGTAGAGCCAGTATTGAGAAACCCCCACATAGATAATGCTTTTTGGACAACAGAATGTAATGTGGCTTTAGGTAAACAGGCAATGCAATTAAACAACTTGTGTAGTACACTGTAGTTTTCTTCTGTTTCTCTTCCCTGTACGTCTTTGCAAGAGGCATTTCTCATCTCTGGTAAGTCATGCAGTACAGCTCTTACTTTCCACGTACTCTTTCAGAACAGTTTCAACAGGAATTTCTGCTTCCCACTGCTTCAAACTCCGGTGTCCTGGAATGCAATTGTCATGATGCCTTGGCATATATTTTGGTTATAAGGGCATTATATTTTCTAGAACACTGCATCTTACATGTCAAATTTGGTTTAAAGCTGTTCAGTTTAACAAA
Organism: Syrrhaptes paradoxus; assembly: GCA_013400615.1. Lineage (NCBI taxonomy): Eukaryota > Metazoa > Chordata > Aves > Pterocliformes > Pteroclidae > Syrrhaptes > Syrrhaptes paradoxus. Next base: position 18,112 of record VZTO01023471.1, on the reverse strand, counting down.
GAAAGCACAAAAATGTTTTGACATGTTGCTTCCATCATTGTTTTGCATGCAAATAGAAAAATCTCTTGGAATTGTGTACTGTAAGGCAGTGTTGCAGCATCTCCTAGAAACATTGTTGGTCTCCAATATAAATGCTTTTATAATGCATGCAATGTTCTCTTGAATACATTAGCCATTTGGATTCTTCATTGTTGCAGCCTCCTCATAGAGTCTATCATGAAAACTTTCTGGGAAGACAGTGGAGCAATAGATGAGTAGTTTTATTCCTTCAAGAAAAAAATAATTTGAGTCTAAAGGATTGCTAAATTTTTTAATCATGTATGCATTGCTGTTCATGATTTGTACCAATACCAACATTTTAATTCAAACCATTTATTTGTTAAAGGGCATTGAAAGTTGGTATGTTTGTAATTTTGAAGATCTGGTTTGGTAGCTTTCTTTTGGGTTTTTCAGAAAGAACTCTGGCTTTCCTACTGCTGCACTGACTTTCTGCAGTGTATATATAAAGAAATTTGACTTAATTTTCAAGGCAATCCACAGACTGGTCCCTAAAAAAATATAACTAGAAGATGAGGAAAGGGTTGAAAACATTGCTTCTCAAATCCAGTTTTGTGTGATCGTCACAGATATTGGGTTCTGCTGAGCATTAGTTTATTAATCTCTTGCAAAATCCCACGGATTTTGCAAATTTCTTGAAACATCAGATCTTAAGAGTATTCCATATGGTTTTGAGTAGTAAAAAGAACAGTGGCATGGATATGCCAATAGAAATTAATAACCAGATCCACCTCCTGTAGGTCTCCCCATGAGAAGTGGGAGGAGAGGAGATTAATGTGATAGATGTTGACTGTCGAAAGGCAATTAGTCGGTTAGTGATTGGAAAATGATATATGAAAAAAATAAAAGCTGAGCTTGTTTGTTCTGAAGAAACTAATTGACGTTGTCAAGCAGAAAACCTCTCCACCCGGACTGCCTTCTTCCGGATCTCTCTTTTCCTTCACCAGTAGAAGAGGTCGCTGACATGCTGCTTGTTGTGGTGTTCCAAAGCCTCTCTCTTTTCCTGCCAACCTGTAGCTCGTTCAGGACTCCCTTTACAACTCCTTCCCAGCATAAAATGGCAACAGTTGGTAGATCAAGTTAATAGTTTTGAGACTGCAAGGATGATGATGAAGAGGAGTTCTCTCTACCTAAAGCAGGCAGAAACACTAGTCCTGAACGGAGCACATTCGGAGATATTCTGCATTTTCAGGGCAACAAACCCTTTCAGAATGTGCAGTTGGAGGAAACTCCATTCAGAGACCTTGGAGTTGAGAATAAGCTGAGGAAATTTTGTTTTCAAAGCTTCAGTCTCACTTGTGGGCTTTCCCAATACAGGGGTATCAGTTTAATACCAGTGGGATTCCTCCTCTTTGCTGCAATGTGTCAGAGCACTCGTGCTTTTTTATTTTCACCTGAATTGGTCTCCTGCCTGCGTAAAATGTTTGTCTGTGTGTGAGGAAATTTTATCACTTTTTTGTACACTAGCTAAGTTAGTATTTCTTCCAAGAAAAATGCTGTACGTAAGTTTATTCTGTACTGGACTAACCCACTTCATTGTACTCTTTTCTATGTATGCTGTCTCACGTCAGTCTGGTAACTGCACTGCTCTGAGCTAATGCTATTCTCTGTGTGTGTGAAGGGGCATTTGCTCTGTAAACAAAACAAGCTACAAGCAGAAACATCACGGTGGCAGTGCCTTGCGATCAGGTGTGTCCATAGAGGTCACTTCGATACAGTGGCAATGTGAAGGGTTGTGTCCTAATACAACCTCAGTGACCCAGGAAGACAAATCAAAAATCTTGGGAGCCAGAGCTTTGAAAACCAGAAATGTCATATTCAGACTTTCATGGAGACAATGAGAGCTTTTTGTCTGAAGAAAAAGTCAAACATAGTAACTTTGTCTAACATGATTTTAATGCCCTTTTGTTTTCAGTAGAAAGTGCAGTTCATTTCCCTCTTCAGAAGCAATAACATTGCACAGCATTTTCTCCCCCTCCAAGTCTCCCTCCTTTCTTACTGCTTCTCACTCCCACTCCCTTCCCTACTTTCCACTCTGATCCTTCTCCCGGCTGTCCTACACCTTTCACCTTTTGCTTTTCTCTCCTATTCCCATGTTTCAGCATTCTATTTTTTCCCCTGCTTTTTTCTGTTTGCCTTTTCCCTGCTGTTCCCATTGCTTTTCCTTGCTTTCCTCTGTTGCCTTTACAGTCTTTCTGCTTTTTCTTTTCACTGTATTTCTTTCCTTTTCCTACTTGTTCTCTTCCTGTCTTTTCACAGCTTTTCCTGTCTTGTCCATGCTTGTCTTCCCTGCTTTATTTTCCTGCCTTCTGTTCCTACTATGCTTTCCTCATTTGCTTTGCCTCCCCTCACCCCTTTTCAGTACTTTTCAGGTCTTTCACCCCCCTCCCCTCCTTTTTCCTTCCTCACCCTGCTTGTTGCTCTTTTTGCTTCCTCTTAGGTCTTTCAGGTTCCCTTCCTTCTCTTCTTTTTGGTGCTTTCTATTCTTTTCCCTGCTTTGACTTTTCCTCCTTGCCTTGATTTCTGTTATTTTCCATTCTCTTCCCAGATTTTCAGGATGATTCTCCCTGCCGCACCCCCCCTTCACTGTCCCTCACTGCCCTTCACTACCTTGACTTCTTTTCACTGCCTCTCTCTGCTGCTTGTTTTTTCCTGCTTTCACACTTCCTTTTCCACCATTGCTTTTTCGTTGCTTTTCCTGCTTTGCTTTCCCTTCACTGATTTTTCACTGTCTTTTCCTTTTTTCTAATGATTTTCAGTTCTTTTTCCTCTTCAGTGCTTTCTGTGTCTTTCCCTTCTTTTTTTCACCCATCCTTTTCAATGTTTTCAGGTGTTTGCTTCCTTTTCTCATTTCCAGGCTTTTCATGTTTCTTCCCCCTTCCCCACTTTGTTTTAAATGTTTTTCAGATCTACTTCACTCCTGGTTTTCCAGTCGTCTATTTTCCCATCCCCTCCCTACTTTGACTTCCTCTCAAGCTTTCCAGGTTTTTCCCCTTATTTTGGTGCTTCCCTTCTCTTTTATCCAATTGACTTATTTTCCCTGCTTTGACTTCATTCCCATGCTTTTCTCATTTCTTCTTTTCCATGCTTTCTGAGTAATTTCGTTTCCACACCACTTCACTTCTCCTCTGTTCCCTATTTTTCACTGCTTGAAGTTCTTTTCACTGTGGTTTTTGTTTTTTTTTTTTACTTTTCAGTCTGGTGTCATCCATGTTCCATCTACCCCTCTAATTCCGCTTGTATTCGTTTAGTTGCTATTCACAGATTTTACTTCTTTTCACTGCTTTTTATGTATCTTTTTTTTTCCCCCTCACCTTCTCTTGTTTTCCTTACTTATTCCTGCTTTGACATCCTTTTCCGTCTTTTTTCCTCCTTTGACATGTTTTCACTGCTTTTGCGGTCTTCTCTGGCCTTCCCTCTGCTTTTCAGGTCTCCTCCTTGCTTGTCACTGCTTTGTCTTTTACCTGCTTTTTGCTTCTCAGCTTTTCTCCACTTCTCCCTTCTTATCTTTCCCCTGCCTTTCCCTCCTTGTCTTTTCCCTGCTTTTCAGAGATTTTGTTTTTTTCCACATTCCTCAATCTTCCTTTCTCTTCACTGTTATGATCTTTTTTTTTGTTTTGTTGCTTTTTGCAGCTTTGCACTTCTTTCCTGTGCCTTTCAGAGACTTTCCTTCATTTTCTCTGCTTTTCTTTATCTTTTTTGCCTCTGCTTTTCCCGCCTTCTCCTTGCTTTTCTGTCTGTCATCTTTTTCTTCTGTTTCATGCTTTTTTTTCCACACTATCTCCCCGCTTTTCAGTATTTACAGATTTTTCTCTGCTTTTNTCTTTTCCCTTCTCTTCTTTTCCCTGGTTTCCCCTCTTCTTCAATTGTCTAACTACTTTTCACTGCTTTTTACTGCTTTGACTATTTTTCACTGCCTTTCAGATCTTTTAACTTCTTTTCCCTCTTCTGCTTTTCCCTCTTCTGCTTTTCGCTCTTCTACTTTTCCCTCTTCTGCTTTTCGCTCTTCTACTTTTCCCTCTTCTGCTTTTCGCTCTTCTACTTTTCCCTCTTCTGCTTTTCGCTCTTCTACTTTTCCCTCTTCTGCTTTTCGCTCTTCTACTTTTCCCTCTTCTGCTTTTCGCTCTTCTACTTTTCCCTCTTCTGCTTTTCGCTCTTCTACTTTTCCCTCTTCTGCTTTTCGCTCTTCTACTTTTCCCTCTTCTGCTTTTCGCTCTTCTACTTTTCCCTCTTCTGCTTTTCGCTCTTCTACTTTTCCCTCTTCTGCTTTTCGCTCTTCTACTTTTCCCTCTTCTGCTTTTCGCTCTTCTACTTTTCCCTCTTCTGCTTTTCGCTCTTCTACTTTTCCCTCTTCTGCTTTTCGCTCTTCTACTTTTCCCTCTTCTGCTTTTCGCTCTTCTACTTTTCCCTCTTCTGCTTTTCGCTCTTCTACTTTTCCCTCTTCTGCTTTTCGCTCTTCTACTTTTCCCTCTTCTGCTTTTCGCTCTTCTACTTTTCCCTCTTCTGCTTTTCGCTCTTCTACTTTTCCCTCTTCTGCTTTTCGCTCTTCTACTTTTCCCTCTTCTGCTTTTCGCTCTTCTACTTTTCCCTCTTCTGCTTTTCGCTCTTCTACTTTTCCCTCTTCTGCTTTTCGCTCTTCTACTTTTCCCTCTTCTGCTTTTCGCTCTTCTACTTTTCCCTCTTCTGCTTTTCGCTCTTCTACTTTTCCCTCTTCTGCTTTTCGCTCTTCTACTTTTCCCTCTTCTGCTTTTCGCTCTTCTACTTTTCCCTCTTCTGCTTTTCGCTCTTCTACTTTTCCCTCTTCTGCTTTTCGCTCTTCTACTTTTCCCTCTTCTGCTTTTCGCTCTTCTACTTTTCCCTCTTCTGCTTTTCGCTCTTCTACTTTTCCCTCTTCTGCTTTTCGCTCTTCTACTTTTCCCTCTTCTGCTTTTCGCTCTTCTACTTTTCCCTCTTCTGCTTTTCGCTCTTCTACTTTTCCCTCTTCTGCTTTTCGCTCTTCTACTTTTCCCTCTTCTGCTTTTCGCTCTTCTACTTTTCCCTCTTCTGCTTTTCGCTCTTCTACTTTTCCCTCTTCTGCTTTTCGCTCTTCTACTTTTCCCTCTTCTGCTTTTCGCTCTTCTACTTTTCCCTCTTCTGCTTTTCGCTCTTCTACTTTTCCCTCTTCTGCTTTTCGCTCTTCTACTTTTCCCTCTTCTGCTTTTCGCTCTTCTACTTTTCCCTCTTCTGCTTTTCGCTCTTCTACTTTTCCCTCTTCTGCTTTTCGCTCTTCTACTTTTCCCTCTTCTGCTTTTCGCTCTTCTACTTTTCCCTCTTCTGCTTTTCGCTCTTCTACTTTTCCCTCTTCTGCTTTTCGCTCTTCTACTTTTCCCTCTTCTGCTTTTCGCTCTTCTACTTTTCCCTCTTCTGCTTTTCGCTCTTCTACTTTTCCCTCTTCTGCTTTTCGCTCTTCTACTTTTCCCTCTTCTGCTTTTCGCTCTTCTACTTTTCCCTCTTCTGCTTTTCGCTCTTCTACTTTTCCCTCTTCTGCTTTTCGCTCTTCTACTTTTCCCTCTTCTGCTTTTCGCTCTTCTACTTTTCCCTCTTCTGCTTTTCGCTCTTCTACTTTTCCCTCTTCTGCTTTTCGCTCTTCTACTTTTCCCTCTTCTGCTTTTCGCTCTTCTACTTTTCCCTCTTCTGCTTTTCGCTCTTCTACTTTTCCCTCTTCTGCTTTTCGCTCTTCTACTTTTCCCTCTTCTGCTTTTCAGTATTTACAGATTTTTCTCTGCTTTTTGGGTTTCATTACTTTTCCCTTCTTTTTAAAATCCTTTTCCTTCCTTTCCCACCCTCCTTCCTGCCACTGCTTTAACTTCCTTTCATTGATTTTCAGATCTTTNCTGCCTTTCAGATCTTTTAACTTCTTTTCCCTTGCTTTCCCTGCTAGTCACTGCTTTGACATCTATTCCTTGTTCTTCTGGTCTTTTATCCCCTCCTTGCTTCTTCTTTTCCCTGCATTTTCTTTTCATTCACTATTTTCCCAGCTTTTGGGCATCTTTTGCTCCTTTTCACTGGCTTGACTTCTTTCCCCTGCTTTTTCATGTTTTACTCTTTCCCCTTCTCCCTGCTTTACTCTGCTTTGGCTTCTTCTCCTTTTCAGGTCTTTTCCCTTCTTTTCCCTTCTCTCCTTTCCCTGCATGTTGCTGCTTTGACTTGTTTTCACTGCTTGTCCTTTTCAGGTCTTTTCTTCACCACTCTATAGTTTTTTGACTTCTCGTAGCTGCTTTTTGGGTCTTTTCCTGTCCCCTACTCTGCTGCCCCCCAGCTTCTGCCTTCCTGTTTCCGTGGTGTTTGCTTCTTTGACTTCTTTTCTCTGCTAGTAACTGCTTTGATTTCTTTTCACTGCTTTTCAAGTCTCCTCCCTCCCTTTCTTCTCCCTGTTTATCACTGCTTTAACTTCCTTTCGCTGCTTTTCTGGTCTTCACCCTGCTTTTTGCCTTCTTTTCCATGATTTCCACTGCTTTTTAGTTAGTGGTTGATTTGGTTGGATTTTTTTCCTCCTTTCTCCTGTTTTCCCTTCTCTTCTTTCCTGTGCTTTTAAGCCTCTTCACTGTTTTGACTTTTTTTCAACTGCTTTTCTGCTCTTTTCCTTTCTTTTCATTACTTGTTACTGCTTTGACTTCTTTGCACTGCTTTTCAGGCTGTTCCCCTTCTCCATTTGCTTTGCTGCATCGACTTTTGCTGCTTTTTAGATCTTTTCCCCATCCCTGCCCCCCCCTTCTTTGCTTCTCTTCCCTGTTTTTCACTGCTTCTCCCTGCATTTGGCTGTTTTTTCCTGCTTTCAGTTTATGTGCTCCTTTTTTGCTACTTTTCAGGTGTTTTGTGTTTTGTTCCCCGCCCTTCCCCCTTCTCTGGTTTTCCCTTTCCTACTTTTCACTGCTTTTTTAGGCTGCTTTTTCTGGTCTATGGTTTTCCCTGCTTGTCACTTCCTTGACTACTTTTCCTTGCTTTTCATGTCTGAGGTTTTTTCCCCCACTTCTTTTCTCTCTTTTCCTCTGCTTTGACTGCTTTGTTTTTCCTTACGTGCTCGTCACTGTTTGGAGTGCTTTTTGCTGCTTCTCACTGCTTTGCTGCTTTTCAGGTCTTCCCCTCCTCCCTTCCTTTTCCTACCCTTCTTTTCCCTTCGCTCACTCACTTTTTCCCCACTTTGGCTTCTTACCACTACTTTTCAGGTCTTTGATCCCCCTGCCTCTTCCCCCTTCTTTTCCCAGTTTTTCTTCTTTCCCTCTTCCCCTGTTCTGCTTCCCTCTTCCTCTTTGTCTTTTCTCATCTCCCTCTTCCTCCTCCTTTCACTTCCCCTTTTGCTCCCTGCTTTGCTTTGCTTTGATTTCATGGTGTCAGTTCTCACACCTTGCCATTCCTCTCCTGATTTTCCCTTCCATGCTTCTTCCTGCCCTCCCTGCTTCTTGTGGCTTTGACTTCTTTTCGCTGTTCTTTCACTTCTTTCACGTCTTGTTTTCCTTCCCTGCTTTTCCCTTCCTTTCTGCTCCTTATGNTCTTCTTTCCCTCTTCCCCTGTTCTGCTTCCCTCTTCCTCTTTGTCTTTTCTCATCTCCCTCTTCCTCCTCCTTTCACTTCCCCTTTTGCTCCCTGCTTTGCTTTGCTTTGATTTCATGGTGTCAGTTCTCACACCTTGCCATTCCTCTCCTGATTTTCCCTTCCATGCTTCTTCCTGCCCTCCCTGCTTCTTGTGGCTTTGACTTCTTTTCGCTGTTCTTTCACTTCTTTCACGTCTTGTTTTCCTTCCCTGCTTTTCCCTTCCTTTCTGCTCCTTATGGCACTTCTCCCAGCCTTTTTTTCTCCTTTCCTTACTTTTTTGACACTTGTCCAAGATAAGCACTGCTTTGATTTCTTTTAATTGCCTTTCAGGTCTCTTTCTCCCTTCCACTACTTTCATTTCACTTCTCTTCCTTTCTTTTTGCCTCCTTCCCCTCTCTTTCCCCATATCATCTTTCCTTCCCTTCCTTTTCTTCCTGCCTTTTCTTCCTTTTCTTCCTACCTTCCTTTTCACATCACTCCTCACTAGCATTCCAGTCAACCTCTGTGTTGGCTTCAGTACATGGAAAAGGAAATAAAATACACATAAAAGTATACAGGTGAAAATAAAGTGTAAAAAATTTTTACTTAGAAGAACACAAAAACATCTACTTTTACTTTGCTACTTTGCTACCTCAAATCTATTGCCATGTTCTTCTCTTCCGTTAAATCCTTTCCAATCACTTGACTGTAGTAAGGAGTTCCTGCTCCGGCAGGGGGATTGGACTAGATGATCTTTCGAGGTCCCTTCCAATCCCTAACATTCTGTGATTCTGTGATTCTGTGAGTTGATTCTGTCAAGAGTCAGAACGCGTACAGCAGTTTGCTGATAGAATATAATGGTAATGTTTATACTTACAGACTTGCAGATGGAGGCACAGGGGAGAAAAGGTCTGATAAAGCAACTGAACTGTTTAATCCTCTAATAAAGCATTCATCTGAGATTTGACAGATGTGGGATTCTAATCTTGCTTGTCCACAGGGGTTCAAAGAGATACTCCCATACCACCACAGGGATATCACTTTTGTGTGCTTTCAGAACAGAAGAAAAAGTGAAAGAAGAGGAAAAAGAGGCACTATGCACCCCACCTCTTAAGTTAGCTTATGAAGATTCATTCAGACAGGCAGAGAACCAAAAGGAGGAGAATTGTGTAGCCTTGTGTCTTTTGAAGCATTTCCTGGAAAAGGAGATAGATTAGGATTAATACAATTTTTTTCAAAAGAGTGATGTGAAGTGAGTGTCAAGTATGTTCTATTAAGCTGAAAACAACAGAAGGGTAGTGCAAGGGCAGGGAAGGCAAAGAGGTAAGAACTCAAGTTAGGAGTTAAGCCAGGGGTCTAGGTGAAGGGAGGGAAGATGTCCAGATAGTCTTTATAGTAGCACTTCATGCTTTCAAATGTCTAGGTAGCAGGCAAAATGGTGCAGGTGGATGGAGGCAGCTCTGCAGAGCTTATGTGCATCCCAGTGATTCATCTGGGGACTCTGGACACACAGCGCTTTGACATCGGTGGGGATTCATTTTGTGAAGACTTGCCAGCAACTTTCATTTTTGCTGTTTTTTCTATAAATACAGTAGGTGTGCAAGTTATTAGTTGAAGAATAAAATAATACATTGGTAGTAAAAAAGCCTTTCAGACATGCTGAAAAAATAATCTCGTGCTATTTGGTTATCATCACAATATTGTCATGAACTATCTGATTGCTAGCTTTTTGTTGGGACCATGTTATGACAGTATTTGAGTGTCACAGAATATTTACAATACACCTCATGTCATGTTCTGAGATTTCTAATCTCTTTGGGGGAAATGAAGGAGAAAGACATTAATGTAAGGCCTCTACATGAATTTTACAACAAAATGCAAAAACAAGCAGCATTGAAACAGCCAGAAGGTACATGTGCTTCTACATTTTTAAAAATTTATTTTTATTAGGAATCAGAGGATCAATATAAACATGGTATAGGCCTTAAATGATATTTTAGCTACAGTTTGAAAGCAAACACTTGAATATAAACCATATAGTTCATGGAAGAAGAAAGGAGTGGAATAAAGAAAACTAAAGGTAGTACAAAGAAGTAAGGAAGCAATATGAAATGAATAAAAGTTATAGCATCATTTGTTTTTTTAAAATAGAAAACACTATTGGAGAAATAAGAAGTCACAGCACCACAACAAAATGAAATTTTGAGACAGGATGCAGCAGAAAAGAAGACAAAGGCTTTCAAAAGAGTGATTATACATGAAGGAACATCAACAGTAAAGTACAAGGGAGAATGACTGAGAGAACCTGTTTCCACCCGAACTCCTAAGACTCATTGATTTTTTTACTCATTTATTAATTTAGTCTTTAAAAAAGGGGGGGGACAAAGAATAAAGGGAAAAGGGCAGAAAAGTTTTCGCTTTTTTCAACCTTCTACCATTTTTCTCATTGTGTTTTTTGTCACCTAAAGAAGGCAAAAGGAGCAAGAGAGGCTTACCTGTAAGGCTGTTGTGTTTAAAATAGAAGATTTTCAACCTGTGGATGCCTGGAAACTGGACTACTTAAAAGTGTGTAACGTTAATCATGGTAAACAAGTCTACTGTCAGTGGGTTGAAATTTGCATTTTCTAGGCTGCAGAAAGTATCAGGAACTAGAGCAAAGCATGATAGGAAATAGTAACAACAAAAAAACTAAATTGAGGACCCAGTCACTGTGATTTTGGGAATGAGATGGAAACATGAGATGAGTTTGAGAACTTCAATTCTTGAAATAAAATAGTTTGTTGATTAAATTTCACTATATTGGATTTAATTGGAAGTGAGCGCTGCAAAGTGGTGGTTGAATTATTACACCAGTTTTCTGCCCTTGAAGTTCAGATTTGGAATCAGAATTACCAGTCATATTTCCAGTCAACATTTATCTGTATTACAACACTGTCCTGCATTTTTTTTTCTTATAGGATATCTACCACAGAAGTGTAAAGACCCTGAGAAAATCCATTATTTTGACAGATTTTTAAGATTGTTTTAAAGCTAGTTTTCATGTATATATTATGATTTGACAGTGCAAGACAGTATTTGTTCAAGTTGTGGTTTATGGTATGCATCTGATTAGTACTTTCTGCCTTCCAGCATCCTCCCTTGGTACCAGTCTTTCAGTAAGTGCAGCTTCTAGTAAGACATACAGTGCATTCTGTGGAGATGCAGAGTTCATGAGTTCATGTAGAATTTTGTTGCCCATAACCAGTCCAGAGAAGTCACAACAGCTTACTTAGCCTGGAAGACCTGAGGCAACCTACGAATTAAGATTATGAGATTATGAGATTTAAAGGAGGGTTCATCCTCCCTCTGCCCATGCGTTTCTTCTCTATGCCTGCGACAGCACAGAATTTCAGTCTTTGTCTCTACTTGAAGTGCTTGAAGATTTCAGTCCTGCTTCTGCAACAATACCTCATCCCTGAGAAGGATGAGATATTTTCCATGATAAGAACAGTGAAGCATATGTCTGTAAAACTTGCTTTCCAAGAGAACATTTGGAATAAAGTTTGATTGCTTGGATGTTCAAGAAGAACAGCCATAAACTTAATCTGAAACAAATTTTCTGCTCTGATCTAACAACTCATTGTTGAAAAGGCTCTTTGGCATTTACATAGTTCTAATTATTCTTATGTTTTTTATGTGCTGTTTCAAAGGATTTTGGCATATATGGTAAATCCATTTTGTTTTACCTTTCCCTCATCTTTCTGTGCCCTCAGGTGAGCATATCTAGTCTTTGCATTTCTGAAAATGAATCTGCCCATTCATTATTTCTTCCTGTTAATGTTTTTAATAATAGTTTTAGTAGTTTTTCATTGTAAGGGTGGAAGGCTTGTCGTGCCAAGGTTCTTATTCTAGTCACTTTGTACCATGTGGAAATCAGCTGTAAAACCAAAGTATCCAATAGTTAAATCATCCAGTTTTGAGATCAACCTCTGGAAGATATATTACTCTCGTCCAAGTACAAGTTGCATGGACCATGGATGTAGTGAGTTTAACATTGTCCCTCCTTTTCCAGGCAGACTTTGCTTATGGTTTTGACCTATAGAAAGTAAAGAAGCCTTCAATTTGCTCAAACCTCTGCCAGTTTGACATGAGTTTCCCTTGATAAGAGAACTGATGCCATGATTTTTATGCCTTGCTGTTCATTGCCAATTTCACAAGTACAGCATGGGCAGTTAAATTTCAGTAAGGGCTTTTCCTGGTTCAGGTATCAAAATGTTTCCTGTTCAAATGTTCAAAAATGTTTTGACTCTGGGTTTTTTGGCTATGGGTGTTTTAAAAATATTGCAAAGCATATGCTTAAAGAAAATGTTTTTCTCATAGCAAAAAGCATTGGGGTTTTACTCATTCTAAGCGTAAAAGATTTGAGTTGCTAAATGTAGTAGTTATCAATAACTCAAATAAATGATTGAAAATAGGAACTCAGTATAGAGGTAACTTATGTAACCATATCTATAATTATCTATCTTGCCATAAAATGAATTAATCTTTTTGGCATCTTGTTTTCTGGTTTGTTTAATTACTTCTTCTCTGATCTAATCATAGAATCATAGAATCATAGAATGGTTTGTGTTGGAAGGGACTTAAAGACCATCGAATTCCAACCCCCCTGCCACGGGCAGGGACACCCTCCACTAGCCCAGGTTGCTCAAAGCCTCATCCAGCCTGGCCTTGAACACCTCCAGGGATGGGGCATCCACAACTTCCCTGGGCAACCTGTTCCAGTGTCTCACCATCCTCACAGGAAAAAATTTTTACTTAGAAGAACACAACCAAGAACGATGTGAGTTTTAGCACATATTGATAATACAACTGCAACTTGTAACTGTGTGTTCACAATATACCGCTCAACACTTGAAGAGATTTTTATTTAAACAGGCTTGCTTTCTGTTTCTGGTAGCTGTTCTAATATTCTCATGTGTGCCATCTAGAGGTTGCTTTGGTAGAATAGTCTAGAATACCTTGAGGAGGTAATGTAATAATTTCCATGAGCAGAAGTAGTAATTTGATTCTTATATTCTTTGACCTGTACAATGAAAAATTTGATTGAGAAACAAGAAAATACTTATATTTTTTGCTTTAACTATGATGCAAAACTTATGCCCTCATGTAACTGCTTATAATTGCTGATGCTTCTCATGAATTAAGAATGGTAACAAAGAGAAGAAACAAAGAAGAAAATGTAATTAACTATGTCATAATCACCCTCAGAGAAACCATGCTCTACTTGGGTCACATTTCTGCTTTCACATCTTCTTCCTGATTACTGTAACCTTAGAAGTCTTTCTGCAGTGTCTGCCTGCTACTTTTTTTCCCTTTCCACAAAGGATTCCTCTTTTCAAGATTTTCTAGTTCTGGTGGAAGACAAGAAATGGGAGGACACAGTGAATCTAATTGCTGGAGTCCTCTGCTTTCGTTTTCAAGAAGGAGTCATTACAGAACCCAAGTTCTGAGGAGCTGAAGAGCAAAGCAGAAGCAGAGAAAAGGAGGAAGAAACCAAACAGTTATTCATTAGTTACATTAAAGCTTATCCATCTACCTGCCTACTGTGATACTGTATTTGTGTCACACCATCTGTGTTCAAGATTATGAACTCACTGCAGTAGAAATTGTGAAGAGACTGACTGATGCATCTGCAGACGATCATCACAGGGGGGAAAAGGTAGGTCAGGTAGATACTAGTTGTCCTCAGGGTAATTTAGGGAGCCCTTAAAACCAGCCAACACATCTGAGAATCTCTGCTGTCCCCTCGACTGTGACTCTACCCATTTTATTGCCAAGAGCTCCTTCCTCACCCCATTAATCTTGTGAAAGGTTTCCAGAAAACTTTTGCATGGCTCCTGTCTGGATGGTCTGCTTTTGGGAAACCCTTCTCCCCAGAAACAGAGCACTTAGCAACTTTCAGTCTGGTGTAAAAGGGCCATCTTGAGGTAGGGTTCTTTTCATAGAATCATAGAATCATTAAGGTTGGAAAAGACCTTTATGATCATCAAGTCCAACCGTTAACCTAGCACTGCCAAGTCCACTACTAAACCATGTCCCTAAGCACCAGATCTCCACATCTTTTAAATACCTCCGGCATGATGACTCCACCACTTCCCTGGGAAGCCTGTTCCAGTGCTTGACAACCCTTTCTGTGAATAACTATTTTCTAATATCCTACCTAACCCCCCCCCCCACCCCCCGCCCCGGTGCAACTTGGGGCCCCTGGTGCAACTTGAGGCCATTTCCTCTTGTCCTATCACTTGTTACCTGGGAGAAGAGATCAACACCCACCTCACTAAAACCTCCTTTCAGGTAGTTGTAGAGAGCAATAAGGTCTCCCCTCAGCCTCCTTTTCTCCAGACATGCTGGCATGTATTTTGAGGCTCCCTGTTGGGTTTCTTACAGCACTAAGTACTACTGTAACCGATTAAGGAAACAGATTTTTTCAGCTTGTGGAAATACATATTATAGTGTGCAGATGAGCAGCATGTGAAAACCTAATAGCTGTGGTGAAAGTCTGCTAGTGAGTCTTGTAGTGGTTGTTATACCATCTTTAGATGGTACCTCCACAAGATATGCCAGATGTTGGTTACTACTTGACCAGAACTGGAAAAAGGGGAGATTTTTTCCAGAGCAAACCCTGGACCTCTGCTCACACTGCTAGTGCAGTCATATTTAAATTAAAAGCTGGGCAGTAAACTGTGACAGAGGTGTAGGCACATATTCCCTTCTGCTGTGCCTTCTTTGGCAGCGTTAGGACAGACAGCTGCAACAAAGGTGCTTAGCTGCTGGTATGAGATTCTCCAAAGATTATCTGTCAAAGCTAATAGGTCTATACAGGAGCAATATTTCCAGAGCTTTATAGTATAGTTTGCATTTTTTTCCTGACAAATTTTTAGTGAGCTATTTTAGAAATATGTTAGGAATGATGGTAAATGGAGAAACAGCTTTTAAGCTAGTATTTCTGGCTTTACAACTGTGAAGTCCAGAACAGCTCACTGTGTTGCTGTCAGTTACCATACTTACATGGAATCTCAACTAAGGAGTAATGAAATAGTTTCTCTCCTGCTGTAAGATACATGTGGCAGTGTAGCCATTCATTGTCTTTGTAAAGCCATTGATCTGGAAGAGTAAAAGCCTTCTTCAAGTTTTAAATTCTTTGTTACAGTCAAGAAATTAATTTACATTTATTGAAGTGGTCTTTCTTGTGGATGACGCTAACAACTTTGCTTTTTGAAAAGATCATTGGCAGCAACTATAATAAAATAAGACTTCTGGAATAAACATTGACTCTTAAAAATGGTACAAAATACTTCGAACCATCAGTCTTCAGAAAAATTGGACCATCAGGTAAAACAGTGGTTTCTTTTTAAACTTACTCATAATTTCCAAGCATAAGTACAGCCACTGAACTGGCTATTAAGACTTAAAAAGAGGGGAAGAATCACAGAATCACAGAATGTTAGGGATTGGAATGGACCTCAAAAGATCATCTAGTCCAATCCCCCTGCCGGAGCAGGAACACCTAGATCAGATCGCACAGGAACGCATCCAGGCGGGCTTTGAATGTCTCCAGAGAAGGAGACTCCACAACCTCTCTGGGCAGCCTGTTCCAGTGCTCTGTCACCCTCACT
>VZTO01023467.1:0-17665 GCA_013400615.1 Syrrhaptes paradoxus | reverse complement strand
CACATGAGCAAAACTATGTCAGCAATAGGACAATAATATCTGGTGTTTTTCCCATAATTTGAGCCCCAAATATAACGATTTGTGTCTAACTCCTGATTAAATTGCTTGTCCTTATGATGTATTATACATTGTTCCTCCAGATTACAAGTCTGTGAAATCATTACATGCTCTTACTTGATGCAGCATGAGACTACTGCATTATTCATTAGTGGTTCTTGTAATCTGACTCCTGGTTTAATGTTTTCATTTTTTAATAGACGCACAAATCCTTTTGGTGAATCAGGAGGCTCAAAATCTGAAACAGAAGGTAAAGTAAAAACTCTATTTTAATGCAAAATAAAAAATAGAATTTAAAAAATATTTTTCTATTTTCATCTGTAGCTTCTCTCTCCTACTTCTAACACCAGTTTTAGAATGTTTAGTGACATTCGCAGTGTATTAGACAACTTGAGTTAAATCAGGCTACTGTCTGCAAGTCTGTTTTAAAAATAATTCATTGCATCTTTTGTATCCATTAAACCAAATGAAAAGATGTGTGACTTGCTGTTTAGTGATTGTACCTCTAATTCATAAATATGAACAATCTCTTTCTAAGTTAGTAGAAGTCTGGAGTTTTCCTGACTGCTGTCCATCCTTGCTTTTGAACGGAAAACACAAAATAGAGTTCACTTCTTTTCAATACTTTTCTTTGTCTTAGATTCAATTCTTCATCAGTTATTTATTGTAAGATTTCTTGGCTCTATGGAGGTGAAGTCTGATGAAAGTCCAGATGTTGTTTATGAAACAATGCGTCAAATACTAGCAGCTCGTGCCATCCATAACATTTTCAGGATGACAGAATCACATTTATTAGTCACTTGTGACTGTTTAAAGTAAGTTTGCTTCCTTACTTCTATTGATGTTTATTTGCTGAATGATCTTCTTTCACTTTGGTAAAACTTATTTCCTGTTTTGTTTTCAAAAACGTATTTTTAGGTTAATTGATCCACAGACACAAGTTACAAGACTACGAGTAAGTAACTTTCAATGTTATTTGTCTATTTTACAAATAATATTAGATGTTAGCAAAAATCACTAACAGCGTGAGATTTCCAGACAAATTTCCACTGAAATTAGGAGACTAATGCATACATTGAAAAACAGACAAATACTAGCAAATCAGGTTTAATGGGAGTGATATCAATAGGTCAAGTAGGCCTTTGAAACTTCCCCACACACACCCCGATTTGATGGGCTAAAATCTTAGGAAACGAGAATATTGTATTTAACAGGGTGTTTGATGATAAATATCTATATTGTTAGTAGAGAGTTAACATTAAGGTTGGAGTCAAATTAGTTCTGAAGTCCAAACTGGCTTGCTTGGTGTTTGGGTTTTTTTTGTTTTGGGTTTTTGTTTCATAATGCATAATTGCATTGAGAGTGTTGTACAGTTTGTGGGTTTGGGGTTTTTTCCCCTCATTCTTTATAACTGCACTTGAAAGAAATAAGTGGAATTCTTCTTAGAACATTAAATAAGGCCAGCTTAATTCTTTAAAATTAGCAGTCTTTATATTCCATATTTCAAAATGTTCCCCTTTCCCCCCTTTCTTTATGCACACTTTATGGTCTGTCATTTAATTTCTTTGGATCTTCTTTTAAAAACATTCCATTTTGGGGGACTCTGAATTATTTTCATGTCCATAAAATGAAATCCTAAGCATGTGAAAATGTCTTGATATTTCAAATAGTGCTTTTTTCTTTATTTATATTTGTGGCATGAAGTTTAAAACTGCCCCAAAGCTGTAAGCTTTAACAGGCGAGATACATCTACTGAGTGCACATCATGTATTCTAAACGTGTATGTTAAGGCTAGGAAAAAACAATCCTATCATTTTTATAACAATTGTGGTAGGGGCCTTCAGAATTTAAAAACTTAATTTATTTTCAGTCTTAAAAAGATAGAGTTGAAAATTCTAAGTCCACCCTCTTTTAGGAATGACAAAGCAAAATAGTTTTATTGTAACAAAATAATGAGGATAGGTGGGCGTGGTTTTGCTTTTCTTTTTTTTCTTGTATATCTTTCTTTTTGCTTATATAATTCAGGAGAGCTGAACTAATTGCAGTAAAGGTTTTGGAGAAGTAGTGCCTTTACATGGGACCAAATGTTGAAAGCTTGGTTACAAATGGAATTTGTACAAATGTCTCTTTAAAGGAAAAAATAAAGTGTATTCACATTTAGAATGATGACTGAATTGCGTTGCAAACATGGTCCCCTTTCCTTATATGGAGTGTGTTTTTAGAAGTTTTCTATCTTTTGCCTGATTTAATCCTTCTAATCTACTGATTGTGTTTTGTAATTACATGTTTGGTCAGGTTGCAGCTTCTGGTGTGGTTGTGCATTTCTGATATTGAAGTAATTAATGTGCAGTAAATTGTAACCTCATATAGAAAATATCTGGAGCCAGTTTTAATATCTCCGTATGTGATCTTTTTTGCAGTTTCCTTTGCCCAGTGTAGTCTTGTATGCTACGCACCAGGAGAATAAGCGCCTTTTTGGATTTGTGCTTAGAACATCAGGAGGGAGAGTTGAGAGCCGCCAAACTTCCATCTGCTATATATTTGAATCAAATAATGAAGGGGAAAAGGTACTGGTGATGGTACTCATATCAGTTTTGAACCTGACATACATTCCAAGATGTTAGATCCATTCAAGCTGTCTGGGGATTTCTAAGGGAGAGTATTTTGTTTATGTACTGAAAAACAGTTAAACCTTACGGTCTAAGTACCTGCAAGTGCTTGAATATGCTCTCATATCTAATTTGGGAATCTGGCTTAATTTTAAAGGCATTTTTCGTAAAGTCTTTTTAATTACTTCCCATCTGTTTTGTGTTTAGATTTGTGACTCTGTTGGACTGGCAAAACAGATAGCTTTTCACGCAGAACTGGTAAGAATCTTTCTGGGGCAAGGGATCCTTGTGAATGGAAGGGAGAGAGTAAATTTAATATCTGTAATAGAATGTATTCTGCAAGATGCTTACAGCTGCAGTAATACTTCTGTGGTGTATTTTAAGGGATTTGTTTTCTAAAATTTAAACCCGAGATAAAAAGACTGACCAATGTCTGCTGTGGAACAATATTCAAGATAGGATTTAACTTTAACAAATGTACCTGTCCTTTAAAAGAAGAATAATCAAAACTGTGGTATAATAGTTTTGAGCAAACTCATATAATTCAGTAGTGTATCAAACATCTCTGGCTGTTGTTACTTATTTTATTTACATTTTTGCCCCTTAGGATCGAAAAGCATCAGAAAAGCAAAAAGAAATAGACAGAGTCAAAGAGAAACAACAGAAAGAACTGAATAAACAAAAACAAATTGAAAAGGTACATTTCATCATTATTTCTTAATATTATTTTTTTCCTCTACTTACTTTCTCTTGCAGCTTTGTACTACAGGCTCCACTATCACATTCTTTAGTACAAGTTCATGGAATGGAATTATGTTAATTATTAGAAGCATTTCCTGTGCAGATTTGGTACAATTTTGTAGAGTAATTTTTCACAAGTGCTCTTCCGAGGAGATAAACCACAGAATGTCTTTACAAGAGTACTTAATAGCAGTGCTTGAAGGAACACTTCTCAAAGGCCCAAAATAATTTCATTCGCTGAGAGGGGCTCAGCTGCACAGCGAGGAAGGGGCTACAGGGAGCAGCCTGTAGACAAAGGTCCTTGTTCTGACCTGCTGGGCTTTGTGGAGTATAGGTACGGATGAGGTAATGTGTTAGCTGTTCTAATAAAGCCAACTTCTGAAATGTAAATGTTTTGGTTCCCTATTCCATCTTTTAATTCCCTCTGTATAGAAAGTTGTTCATTGATAGTTCAGAAATCATAGTAATGGTATCCTGTTTCAGTTGTAGATGGCTTTAAAGTTAATATTCTTTTTCTGATTTCCCAACCCCCACTTCTCAAATTAGGATTTAGAGGAGCAAAGCCGGCTGATAGCTGCTTCCAGCAGATCGAACCAGAGCAGCGGAGAAGGACAATTTGTAGTCCTTAGCAGTAGCCAGTCGGAAGACAGTGATTTAGGAGAAGATGGAAAGAAGAAAAGAGAATCTGAAGCTTAAGGTGGCCTGCTTTACTAAAATTGGAATCATGGATATATCTGGTGAAATGGCACAAGTTCTACAAGAAGCGAAATGTAGGTGGAGGGTCTATTGTATTATATAAGATTCACAATATGTAGACCCTGTTATGCCTTGATTTTTCTTTCTCAGTAATTAAGTGATTTCCATTTTCATGTTAGTATATTTTCTCTTCTGTATACCAGAATGAAGCATGGTCATGCGGCCATGGTTACTACAAAATTATGTTTTCTCGAGGCTTCTCTGCAGTATGGGAAAAACTGCAGGGGTTTTTCCCCGCTTACTGTTCTGTGCAATTGACTGCTCTTGAAGCAAAACTTAGAACTCTCATTGGACTTCAGCAGTACACTGAAATTTGTTCTTTACACTGCAATATGGAGAACACCTTGCTGGAAGCAAAAGCAGATGTCCAAATAAGACAGTGCTGAGCTTTACCTAATTCATTGCACATAATTCTTAGGTGTAGAAGGAAAAATCCTTAGTAAGATCAGTGACGTGCAAGAGTTCTAGAGAGAAAGATTTATTTTTTTTTGTTTCATATTGCACTGTATGATACTGTTTTGATTTTTATGCTGAAAGACTTCTTTTCAACAGGAGAAAAAAATACTGTCAGACCTAGATAAGAGCTGATGAGACGCCGTTGCACTTTGATGCATGAGGAATGTATAAAGCATTCCTTATCAAATGATAAGAATAGTGTATATATTCTTGTAGCACAAGTGCCATGTTCTTAGTTTTTCCCCAGTACATGTAATAAAAAGCTTTAAGCCTTTAAGTTCATTTTTAATAGAACATCCATAGAGTTGCAGAAACATCTTGAATTCCTTCATTGGAAAAATTTTCTGAATATGTAAATGCCTTGCCACCAGTCACTACATTTACTGAAAAGGAGTTAAGGCTCTTTAAGTCTTTTTATGGAAATTGGTTTTGCAAACAGAATTTACCAGCTCTGAAATAAGAGACTATGCTAATCCTATGTTCTAGAGTCAATCCTGTAAAGCATTGTTCAAAGCAGTGTCTGTTTACAGCTTGTAATCTGAACTCCATGTTCCATACCCTGTGTAGTATTTATTTTTTATAGTACTAAACGTGCACTCA
The DNA here is from genome assembly GCA_013400615.1 of Syrrhaptes paradoxus. NCBI lineage: Eukaryota > Metazoa > Chordata > Aves > Pterocliformes > Pteroclidae > Syrrhaptes > Syrrhaptes paradoxus. The sequence goes on along the minus strand of VZTO01023467.1, from coordinate 12,446 downwards.
CCTTTTGATCCAGAAGAGAAAACCTGTTTGAAGAGAAATATTTATTTTTGCACTAATATACTATAAATACTAAAATCCAGTGGAACAGAAGATGTCTCTCTAATAGTGGCATGAAAATAACAGGAAATGTAGAAAAGAGAAGAATATGCTTATACTCCAAGTTATAATATAACAGTTACGAGTGTTATACAGTTCATTGTAGGGCATTTCTGGTGTTCAGGAATGGAAGCAGTTTTCAGAGTATTTCCCCCTCAGCTGGTGACGGCTCAGCCCTTTATAGCCAGAGCTGCTCAGTGCTGATAGAGTAAGCAAGGAATCTCGGGCCCTCTCTCCTAGATGTCTGTAGGTATATAGAAGGATCAGTAGCCGTAGCTCTCCTCACATGCTGGAGGGGCCAGGTGTTGGCTAAAGAAGGCAGTCTTCTCCTGCCCTTTATACTGGAGACGCAAACCTCTGTGCAGAAGTTCACTGCATCTGCCTCCTGTCACAAGAGAGAAGGGGAAGCAGTGCCAGCCCCTGCAGCACCTGGGCCCAGCTAACAGTTTGCTACACAGGGGCTGCTACTGCAGCAGGAGCTAGAGCAGCCCTCGGAGCTGATGGTACTGGCACCACAGCCGATGGAGGGGCTCCAGCAGCCTCAGAAGGAGTCACAGTGCTCCTGCCTTAACCGGGAGGCTGAGCAGCAGAGAGCCTCCAGGTTCTCTACCAAGTTAGTTAGCAACTCCCGTTCCAGTACATTTTTCATCCCCCAAGTAGCCAGTTACTTTCAGAAATATCCACTTTTGCTGTTGCCCAGTCAGGCCAAACAGCACTGCCCAGTGGCCAAATTTGGCTAGCACACTGTCACACTGACCACAGAAGTATGAGGCTTTTTTCTAAAATAGAGTGGTATTTTTATTTCATATATAGTCCTCTAGTCTCCTCTCTCACCCCTAAGAGACTGTATCTATTCTTGCCAACAAAAATGTACACAGAGGCAGGAAATTGAATTTTTTTTGTTTTTGTGCCTAAATCTAGGCTTAAATATAGTTGCATGGCAGCCAGTTTGTCTCTGCAAATCATTCCAGTTCATGTTTCTGTCTCTTGTTTGTTTTTACTTACTGATATTTCTGTTTTCTATCAAATAATGTGACAGCATAGCTCAAGGTTATGGTGTCTTACTGTATCTTCCCCACCTATGTGCTGAAGATGAAGTAATTTTGAACCGCAGAAGAAGAATATTAAATCAGTGCTCTCCAGTTTCTAGAATGTAGGCCCCCAGCTGGTCAGAGTTGGATTGATTTACATGTTAACCAGTTTAGCTGCAATAGCCCTAACTCCATAGTGGAAGCCAGTTAATAGATTAGCAATCTCATCAAAAAGCATTTCTGATTTATACCTGTTCTGCATTAGCCTTATTGAAGAAATGTCAAAAAATTGAATGACTCTATTTTTTTCTTGAAACCATTACTGTTGTAGACATGAATCTGCAAAAGATGAGGAAGAAAGAGGGAGAATAAAGTTGCCAGATGAATTTACTGTCATAGGGGATTTTTCAGATTTAGCAATGCATGATTGGAATTACTCCGTTTGCTTTTCTGGCTTTCCATCTATGCCATGAAAAGTAGTTTTCTAAAACAGACAGCATACAATTGTGTTGGGTGATTCTCATTTTAACCACTAAAAAGAAGCAAAATGAATAAAGAGAATGAGTAAAGAAAATAGGTTGACATGCATGATTGAAATTGGGCTTTTTTTTTTTTGCTTTCGAGAGTTTCACTGGTGTCAAATGAGCAAAAAAATATAAAAGCATGTGGGAGAGTGATGACAGCTGCAAGAGCAAATGACAGGTCAAAAGAGATCAGGAAGTTAAACAGGAATGGTGCAGTGAGGGAGCAGTGGAGTGAAAGTTTCTGAGTTTTGCTTAAGGGGAGGAGCACCTGGGTCTGTAACTAGAATTACCTCAAGGCAAAAAATAGCTGCTGAGGTTTTATCCATGCTCCCTTCTCCCCAGAATAAAAAACTATTCGGTACCCTTTTTTCTGTGAGGTTTAGAACTATTTTGCTGGAAAACATCTTTGTTAGTTAAAAAAAATAGAGTGCTTAGTATTTTCCTTTAAAGTGTGAGTTAATATGAACACCTCACATTCTTCTGGGAACTACTGTGGTAGGATTTCACTGAGTGTTTTATTATTTTAAATAAATTGCTGGGTGGTTTCCTCTCCTGTAATTTATTTCTCCCTTTTAATATTTCCTATTGCCTTTTACTTACAGACTGATCTTTAAAGCACTTCCAGCTGTAGTTAGCTTCACATGAATCTGCTATTATTTCAGAAAGTCCTGAAAATATTCTTCCAAGTACATGGTTGCAAAGTGACTGTGCATAGGTACTGAATCAGCAGTGTTTAGGACTTTTTTATGTTGCTAATTGCAGCCTCACAGTTCCTGACACATTTTCTCCCCTTAGGTAAGGGGATATTAAGTTTGTTACACTATATAGATTTACACACTGCCGACCAAGCAAATCTTGCTCATAGTTGTTTCAAGCTACATACATTCTTTATGTATGTAATGGCATGAATATAAAAATAGATAAAGTGTGCTTATGGGTATCTATGATTATAGATAATACCTAGCACTCCTCTATGGCCACTAATAGATTTCTCCAGGTTTAAATCAGAGGACGATTTAAGAGTCATGAACAACTTATCCATATATAACTGGTTACCAGTAGGCAGTGTAAACTAATTTGAATTTGGTAGTCTATTACTTCCTTAATCTGTTTAGGTTTGAAATTGTATCAAGACAATTCACTATCTAATAGTAGGGTTAAGGAACATCCCCCCGCTACAGTGCTGTCAGATTTCATCTTTATATGGATGTAAACCCAGAGCTGAAAAATCCTGAAACAGCTGAAGCTATTTATGAAGGTAAAACTTACTTACGTACATTGATATAAAGAAGGAAATTTGACTGTGTGTATGTTTAAGGTAAATTCCGATGAATGAATTGCACAGAATTTAGGAGAAGCCAGTGGAGAAAACTGGTACACTACAGTGTCTTGTTATTTTGGAAATAATTCACATAGAAAAAGAAAAGCTGCCTCTGCCTAGTGAGTTTAGTAGAGATATTGTATAGTCTAACAGCAAGAGCTAGTATTTTATATTCTTTCTGTTGCTCTATTTTACAAAGTTTCTTGCAGGTCAATTAGTCTCCAAGGTTTTTCTTTTTAACAAAGAAGTGAGTTGATTTTTTTTTTTCCCCTGCCACAGTGGTATGTAAGTTATCATGACGAGATTAAGTCAGCGTGTCATTGTGAATGCATTTGTATTCCTAATGAAGTTTATATTGCAAGCCAAGGATTTTGTACAATCAGGCCATTTTTATAATACAGTGGAGTGGTCAAATTCTTATGATGATGTTCTGAATTAGTCCTGTTCTAGTGAAGTGTAAGTGATTTCTGCAGTGTCTGAGACTGACTTGCACATTTTTCCTGAATAGCTGTATTAAAAACCTCCAATGGCATCCTTACGTCAACTTTGATTGTGTCTTCATCTCGGAAATATGGATAGTAAGCATATTATGCCAGGGCTTCAGTCAGCATTTTGTAGATTAAATAAAAGCTGAACTATAGTAACTTTCTGGGTAGGATTTGTACTGATGCAAAATCCTCCTGCATTTTTCATAATACTGACTTCCAGGAAGTACTGTTATGGTGACAGATGCGTTCCTTTCCCTTAAAGTTTCAATATGCAGTTCTATCCTTCTGTTGTCAAAGTGTATCTGAATTCTCTTCATTGTAATCATATTAGCCAGATAACCTCAGAGGAAGTTCTTGTACTTGGGAATGCCGAGAACTTATTTCTGCAACAATCAAAGACTGAGCATTAGAAGAAGAAAATCATTACCGTCGTAGCGGGCTGTTCAGTGTGGGTGTTGCTGCAGTCACGTGACAGTGTGTAACACTCTGCAGAGCTGTGGTTACGAGAATGATCAGGCATGTACCGAGGCTGTACCAGCACAACCATTAACAGGGGTACTGATACACATCTTCACTGGCTTCTTTAGTTTATAATATGATAAACACCATGTAAAAAGCACTGGGTCATAATTACATTATGGTTAAATTTGTATTTTGTAAGGTTTGTAGATTTTTCTGGGGAAAAGCAGACTTTTGAATTATGTAACTTCTATGATAAAGATGCATGTATAACTAGAAAAAAAAATCTATGCTTACTTGATAATGAAGGAATAAATATTACTAATGCCAAGTGTGTTGATGAATTTTTTTTTCTAAAGTAGGGACAGACATGTAAGTCTTTTTAGAAAGATCAGGCATGCTGTGGGTCGGTGTGTACTATGTAAGACAACCGTGACTGGTGACAGACAGTGCTCCAAGAACTTATGCTCCAGCTGCATGCAGAGAAACTCCAAAAATTGCAGGCATGCCTTTGGACAGTACTGTAAAAGAAAAACCTAGTTCTAGAGAGAGCCATCAAAGTACATAATAGATGAGACATATCAATACCCGAGAATGAGATGCAGAACTAACATGTCTCAGAAATATGACAACTTGTTGAAACACCGGTATTTCACACTAGCTGCTGCGATAAGCAGGGTTTCTATAGCTGTTAATCCTGTTTCACTGCTTACAATGTGGGATGAAAAATAAATCGACTTAGGCTGCTCCTCAGAAGTTCCCTGTAGGACTTCACAAATAAAAAATACTTCTTAACAAGAGAAAGGGAGGTACAAGAGAAAAAATAATCATGTCCCTTCCAGGTTTTAGTTAAGTCCCTGACCTTTAACTAAACCCCGAGTTTAACCCTGCAATGTGGGTAGCATTACCCCTTATGACAGGCTTTAACTTACCAATAATGCAAGGTTTGCAGCCCTACATTTTACAGTTCTTATCACATTAAGCATTTGAAATGCTATTGCCATAACTTTCAGATAGTTTATATTCCAGTAGATATGTAGAATAGAATCACCAGTACTTACATTTTGGGGTTCTCCCCATTTTCTTCAAGGACTGAGGGGGGGAATGCTGGTATTCCTTAGTATACATAGCAGATAAAATCCCAAAAGAAAAAAGCGGCTGCGTAAGACAGTCTTATCAACATCAACATTCCCTTCAAAACATAGAACTAATAATTATGTACAGTTGAGGTTGTAGGTTCCTACAAAGTTTTCCTGTCCATAAAGATCATATTCCTTGTATAATATGTAGTCCTTCAAGCAGTTTGGCAGTGGAAGGAAGGTCATGAAGACAGGACAACGGAGACGCAACCGGCCCATACATTCCCGTATCTTCAGACGACAAAGATGCTTCAGAGGACGAGGATTTGCTAAAAATGAGAAGGCAACTAATAAGTTATTTATTACCTTTTGTTCAATTTGTTTATTCAACAGTGCTACCTGGGCAATCAGTCCTGTAAGGATCCAGCCTTTTTACCTCAGCCCAAACATCTCTGTGATATTTATAATCGTTGGCAGCTAATCAGCAGAATTTGTTTCTGTCAAGTTGACTAAATGTAGGCTAATGCAAGTTTAAGTACTAAAGACTGGGGAACGTACTTTAACCCCAAATATTGGGTGCCAGTTTTCTGTCAACCTGAAGAAGCTACTAAAAGCAGAATTATGAGTCACTGCTTAATCTATGTACAAACAAAAAGGACATACAATTAATCTAGACTAGAATTAAATCACTCAAAAATAGTAATTTATTAGATTTGTTCCATCAACTTGAGGCAGCAGAAGTTTTTCTCCCCTTGAAAAGGACTGTGTTGTGTACACTGTAATTGAAGTTCCCAAGTGCGCTACATAAATTGTGCAGTTACTGTCTATCAGACTTCTGAGAAACTTAGTTTAAATCCTACACAGACTGATTTTCGTATAAGACATCTCTTACTGTCAAAACATTACTTTTGGCCTAACAAGGGTCAAGAAAAGCACCAGTCTGAAGTAAAGAAAATTAAAATACCACCAACAAAAAAGGCCCCAATCTCAAAACAGCTTGTTTGTCCTTTCAAATGTAAACATCAGATACTTACTTAAAATGGAATTGATGTCTGGCCAGAGTTCCTGTTCTTTGAGAACTGCTTCTAGCTTCCAGCAGATATTAACGTGATCAACATAATCTAACATCACTCGTACTACTTTCCCAGACAGATGCTTTAACCATGACAAGGTTATCACTTCACAGAACTGTTAGAAACAGAATGGTTAATAGGATAATATTCAATACTCCTGTAAATTCCTTCTGTCTCTGCAGGACAAGAGCAATTAAATAACTTCATCAGAACACAAGGAAAAATGGGTGTTCTGTCAGTCAGGGGAGGTTTAGAGGTTGTCACAGCTCATATTAAGCCTCATGAGTACAATCTGAAAATCTGAGAGGTGGTTATTTTGTACTAGATCCAAAAGTGAACTAAATGTTTTGGTAACTAAATGCTTAAAAAGAAGTGCTGCCACTCCCTAAGTGGAATTTAGACTGGTGTCCCAGCATGCTGAATAGGGGCACCCACCAGGCCAGTGCATGCCACACCCCCTTCCAGTTAAAGAAGGGTTTGTTAGGTTCAGGTGGACTTTGCAAACTGCAAAACAGTGACTCTGAAGGGTGTCTCTAGGATTCTCTTTAGGTTTGTCAATTTCTGCTCAGTGCTTATCATGCCAGCTCCAGGGGGTCCTCACAACAGCCTTCCAGTATTGGTGTTATGATACAAGAGAACCTAGTGAGCCAGCCTGCAAGTCCCTGCTTTCACAGCATGGACACACTGCCCTGGAGAGCCAAATCTGTACTATCATTAGCATATCATTAGCTATATTTTAAAAATTCAAAAATATTGTTTATGATCATTTGCTGTCATGAACCTCATGCCTCATGGCAACATCTATTTAACTTTAAAGTCTCATCTATTCCTATCTTTTTGTGTAAACCGTCTTACAGTTCCAAAGCTTCCTTTACTGACACTGCATTAAGTACATTTTCATTTAGTTTTAGGAAGGATGCTGATAGTAAAACAACACATGAAGCCAGCTGGCACACTGACCATTGTATCTTTGATAACAGTGGAAGTCCATCCATCAGTCACGTACTGGGAGTGGGAACTGTTTCCCCGAGGGCAATCAAAGCAGCGGTGCACATCATACCCATAGTTCATCAGCATTCTTAACATGACTTCATCTTTCAGAGCATACTGTAGAGCAGACGGAAAATGCGTTGTATTCACTCTGCAGAAGTAATTGACATTAGCCCCATGTCGGAGCAGTAGATTCATTAACTCATAGTTGCCCATTCTCAAGGCTATTTGGAGACAGTTGATGGGATCTTGGTTTGGCAGGGCTCCAGCATTCAACAGCAACTTCGTTGAACAGACATCCCCGTTGGAAACAGCAAAGTACAAAGCTGATTTCCGGCGGTCATCGTAGCCTTTGCGAACTCTTTGATCCAGCATAAAATTTGCATCAAACCCAGATTTGAGGAGAAACTCGAGGCACTGAGGATGTGCTCCTGCTGCTGCTGAGTGGACTGGACTTATCCCACTTTCTTTAATGGCATCAAAATTAGTAACCGGAATTAAATTTTTTAGGGCTCTGAAGAATTAAAAAAAGGAGAATCTCAGAATCTTAAACATACTGGTTCACTTAGCTCAATCTTTGAATTTCTCTCTGTTGCTGGGCTTCAGAATTAATCATTACTCTAAACAACTGTCTTAATCTACCAAATCAGTACTGTGGTGTGCTATGCCTCTGCACTGACTGTAATTGCTGACAATTACATTGTTAGCCAGCAATGGATGCTGATTTTACACCTACTACACTGAAAATATTATTCCATTATACTATTATTCATTAACCACCCCATTCCGTGCTAGAGGAATAATGATTCCTTCTCAATAGAAGTTTTTCCTGACTGTCAAGAGCACAGTGTTATTGCTTAACCTAGAGGATTTATGGAATTAATAGAATATATTATAATACGGATACATATATAATGTAATATATACAATACTGCTAAGCTTAAATATAACATACATAAAATATCAACATAGGAATTAAGAATCCTCAGATTCTTAACCACAATGCAACATTCCTAGTATTGAAGGGTTATGATTTTAGCATAAGTGTCTTCCAGTGACCTTCCTTTCTTTAAAACAGGGATAACTCTTACCCCCTAAGTCTATTTGATTATTTAGTACGTTTACCTTCCTGGGATGGGGTGGGGATGAGGCATACCCAAAGAGAGTGAGGACATCCCAAGAACCTCAGCATCAGACTGGACAATATTACTATTTGTGCTAAGTGGAGAAATACTATAAGAATTAGTACATTCATCTTAAAATGAGGAAGATTTTATCCTGACTGATCTCTTACATTCAGACACAGAAAACTCATATTTATACAGTCAAAATAATTCCTTCTACAAAACTGCAGATTTGTTGCCTGCTTTGAATAAGGCAGAATTAGCATTAATTAGCATTAACAAGGCAGAATTAGCATTAATGTTTCTAGTGTCACCATTATTTGATTTTTAAGTATATTAACTCACAGGAAGTGTCCTCTATATGCAGCTCTGTGGATTGGCAAGTGACCTGAGTGCCTTGGTACATTGGCATCCGCCCCATATTCTAGTAAAAGACTCAGAGAATCTGGATTTCCTCCGCCTGCTGCTTCAAATAATACAGAAGCACAATCCATTGCCTGGGAAAGAACATTCGCACCTGGAAAGAAGCATCAAGGATTTTCATCACAGTATTCACTGCAAATACTCAGCAATAATTAGTATCTCCGACCTTCTGGGCACACTATTCTTCACCAAACAGAACCACTACAGGCATAATGTTTCATGTTGGATCCTTATTTAAGATGTGTTTATGTAATCCTGGGGACAAGAAGGTCCAAATTGCTTTGAACACAATCACACAGGAAGACTTGATGCTAAAATTGGGCAAACGAGGGGTTTGGTTGTTATTCATACAAACAATTGTTTTTTGGCTTACATACAACGCATTTCAATTCTGCTACTTTACAAAGAACAGACAAATATAACCGAAAATATGAGAGAACGCAGTATCAAAACAGTTCATACAATCCAGATCCAGCACTGCTGGATGATTCCCCAGAACTCCCCCCCGTCTTGTCAGGCCTTCCATAAGGTGACCTGTTTACATGAGAAAACAATATACATTTAAAAACAATTGCAATTACTCACTAAAATATTGGGAAAATATACTATTTATCAGGCCTTTACTTAACTCCATCACAACGATCCTCTTGGTGCAGATAGCATTTAATTTTCTTTAGTAAGGAAGGTTATTTCTGCTGCTATTTCTGAAGGTGTACCTTACAATAACCAGTTCTAGTCCAATCACAGAACTTTGGAAAGACTAATAAAAATGCATGTAAATAGGCTAACTACTTTAGAGGGAATATATATGTGTGTGCATGCATATGTATGTATATTCATATATATATCTTATAATATTAAATTTAGATATTAGGAATTCTTTAGATGGATCTCAACTCACGTGATTTGGGAGTTAAATCCTTCAAATAAATTAAGATGCCATCCAAAAATGCAGACAAAATATCTCCTGCAATGTGTCAGATTTGCTTGCAGTTTTGCAAAGCATTCACTGATGACTACTACAGTTTGCTACAAGTAATGTCTAAAAATACATTTTGTATATTTTTTGATCTATTAGCACTACAGGTTGGTTACTCAGTAACATGATAACAGTTCTTTCATTTCCTTTCACTTCAGTAATGCAAAGTTTTACTGGCTAGTGAGCTAAGAGCAGTTGTTTGCCTCTTTATTTTTTCTGTTGGAAAGAAGATTCACTTTGTCCCACTTGGCCTTTAAACATTTCAGTACTAACGCATGTGGCTTGCAATTTCTACTCACTTGAACACTACTACTGAACCTACATGCTACTAAATCAATCTACTGAATTGTAAAACAGAACAACAGAATAGTTGACATTGGGAAGGACCTCTGGAGACCATCCAGACCAACCCTGTGCTCAAGACAGGCCAGTTACAGCATGTTGCCCAGGTCAGCATCCAGTCAGGTTTTTGGTATCTCCAAGGATGGAGACTACAACTTCTCTGAAAGACCCATCCCAATGTTCAATGAGCCTCACAGAAAAAGTGTTTTCTTATGTTCAGACTGAATTTCTAGGTTTCAGTTGGTGCCCATTGACCCTTGTCCTGTTATTGGGCACCTCTGAGAAGAATCTGCCTCTGTCTTTACACTGTCCCATCAGATATTTATAACACTAGTAAGATAACTCCCCACCCTCAGCGTTCTCTTCCTATAACATCCTATATAACAAAGTCTCACCTTTTTGCAATAAGAGCTCCATAATTTCTGTATGTCCGCTCTGCGCAGCCAGTGCTAGAGGGGTGAGCCCATATCCACTGCGAGGGTCAGGATCTGCTCCAGAACGCAGGAGAAGCTTCACCAGATCCTTCCTGCCTCGTCTGGCTGCCTCATGTAAAGCAGTCCTCTTGTGGACACACTGCAAATTCACTTTTGCACCAGAATTTATCAACAAGGAGGCAATTTCATACGAATCATGTCTAATTGCTGTAAGACAATAAGTGGAGTATCAGCCAGAATGTTATTCAAGACTGTGCTATGCCCTACGGCTTCTATTATGTGCCAGCCCAGGAAAGCTCGAGCTGTTCCCAGCAGTGGTATTTATACACTGAGAAATGTCACACTACACTGGAAGGTTTAACTTATCACCAAGTCTGTTCTTTGTTTCCAGGATAATATTAACTATACAAATGAATAAATAATTTTACAGTAATCTCTCTTTCTCTCATATTCTGTTGCATTTGGTAATGCAAGGCCTTCCCTGCCACTAGATGGAGATCACGTACTGGGACTTTGTGCAGTCAGGAGCTGGCCTGCCCTGAGAGCTCCGTTTAATCTCCATAAACCATTACCACAACATGAAACAAAGTTTAAAATGACTGTGTCATATGCCTTCTTAGCTTAATAAGACTGATCTGTTAAGTCAGTAAGGACGTTAAAGCGATTTGCATTGGCTCCAGCTAATGGAATGAACAGGCAACACCTTTCCCTCCTTCTCTCTTCGATCTCCCAGGCTGTGTGGGGTAGAACAGCAAGTGCCCTTCACCAAGACAGAGCAGGCAGAAAAGCTTCATGTGCCACAGCTGCTTGAAATACCATGGCCAGCATACTATAACCTGTGATCTCCCATTATCTATAGCCTACATGGCTGCTTTAGATAAATGACATACATTCCCTTCTTGGGGAATGGTGCATTTTAAAATAGTGCACTTCAAAAGTATCTAGGAATTCTCCGCAACTTTTCTAAACAGGTGTCCCTGACTAGAGCTTTAGTCATTTCAGAAGGACGGATGGGGGTCCTACAAACAGGTAGGCTTTTTCCTCTTTCTTTTTACAACAGTTTTGAAAAAAAACCACCCTTCCAATACTGAAAAACTTACAGGTTCATCCAAGAAACTTACAGTGCTCCTTTAGAACTCAGATAACAAGAATACATTTTCCTTTTTTTGGCAAGGACTCAGTAAGAATGAAGGCATCCACAGCCCAAATTGGGGGAACCAAATGAAATGAACGTAGAATATTTTTGAAAAACAGCTTGGCAAAATATTAGGACTGGTTCTTTACAAGTGAAGAATTACAGTTATTGTGCATGATCAAATTAAAATGGCATTCACACTAAGAGTGATACTAGGTATGGGACCTTCTTTTTCAATTAAAAAAATTCAAAGAGACGTGAAATGACAGTTTAGGCCTGGCCAGCTTCTTCACTTGCCATACTTGGATTAATTCCAACAATGTCTGAATAGGGACAAACACTGTTTTACACTCTATGTAACGCAGATAAATCAGGGAGTAATTTTTGAAAATTAAAACCAATTACCATGTTTTTTGGAGAAAGAGAAGCTAATGCAATGAAAGAGATACCCTGTAAGCAGAGAATATGAATGCTTTTTGCCTGCAGACACGAAGAACAGTAATATCATGAAGAAGCAGGAGGACCTGCTTATCTGGCACCACTGCATAAATGATGCCAAGGGAAGCAGAGGAAGACACTCTGGCACTTTATGGAGAAAGCCATTTGATTCTTTGAGGAAAAAGGTGTATGTTCAACCTGAACCTCAAACTTCAGAACTGAGGTATGGAAAAATGGTAGGTAGGCATCTGGAGCTTCCTGCATTGGAACAGACACTGGGGAAAGCTTTTTAGCTTCTCCTAGTTCTATGTTTCCCATATTTCAGTGATCAATAAGGATAATACTTTAACCAATAAATAATGCTAAGAACTTTGTAGTGACAGTCCCTTGGTAATGTCAGCTCATTTAAAGCGTTGACATCACCTGCAAAAACCAGACAGGGACAGATACATTCAATACTGAGATTAACAGGTTTTGCTCCTTACAGCAAAGTAGCACAGAATCACAGAA
>VZTO01023465.1:0-15025 GCA_013400615.1 Syrrhaptes paradoxus | reverse complement strand
TTTTGAATATTTCCAAGGATGGAGACTCCACAACTTCTCTGTTTCTATTGTTCAGTTATACTTACAGTGAAAAAGATTTTTTTCTTCACATTTAGGGATAATTTCTTGCATTTCAGTTTTTGCTCACAGCTTCTTATCATCTCACTGGACACCACTGAGAGTCTGATGCTATCTTTCCCCCATCAGATTCAGCTAAGCTTCTCTTCTCCAGGCTGAGGAGTCCCAGGTGTCTCAGCCTCTTCCTATATGACAGGTGCTCAATCCCTTGGTCATCTTTGTGGCCCTTCACTGGGGGCCGTACTCACTGTGTTATGTTCCTGTCTCTTTTGTACTGGGGAGCCCAGAACTGGACCCAGAACTCTAAATGTGTCTCACCAATGCTGAGTAAAATGGAAAGATCACATTCCTTGACCTGCTGGCAATGGCCTTTCTCTTGCAACTCAGGGTTCTGTTGCTCTTCTTAGCTGCAGAGGCACATTGCTGACTTATGCTCAGTTTGTTGTCCATCAGTACCCTCATGTCCTTCTCTGCAAAGCTGTTTTTTAGTTGATTGGCCTAGTCTGGTGGATGGAGTTATTCTTCCCCAGGTGTCGGACTTGTCATTTCCCTTTGTTCAACTTCATTAAGCTGCTGTTGGTCAATCTTTCCAGGCTATTGAGGTCCATCTGAATGGCAGCACAAATATCTGCTTTATCAACCACTCCTCCTTTGTGAAATGTGCATAGTTGCTGATGATGCACTCTGTCCCCTCATACAGGTCATTAATGAAGATGTTAAACCGCATGAGACCCAGTATCGACCCTTCAGGTACATCACTAGTTGCTGTCCTGTGGCTGGACTTTCTGCCACTGGTTACAACCCTTTGACCATGACAGTTGAGCCAGTTTTGAATCTACTTTACTGTTCACTGACTTGTTCACTCACTTGTCCAAACTTCATCAGTTTGTCTGTGAGGTTGTTACAGGGAATAAAGCTGAGAACCTTGCTAAAGTAAAAATAAACAACATCCACTGTTCTTCCCTCATTCATGAAGCTAGTCTTCTCATTGTAGAAGGATATCAAGTTGGTTAGACATGATTTCCTCTTTTTAAATCCATGATGACTACTTCCCATCGTGTTATCATCCTTAATATGTTTGGAAATTGTTTTCAGGAGGATTTGCTCCATCACCTTCCCAAGGATGGAGATGAGGCTGACAAGCCTGTAGTTCTCCACATCCTCCTTACTGCCACTCATGAAGGCAGGAACGACATTTGCTTTCTTCCAGTCCTTGGGCATCTCTGCCAACCACCACGAGATTTCAAAGATTATTGAGTGGCCTCACAATGACATCAGTCATTTCTCTCAGCCTTTGCAGGTACATCTCAGCAAATTTTATCAACTTATGTATGTCCAGTTTGTTTAAATGTTCCCTAACTTGATCTTTGTCCACCAAGGGTAAGTCTTCCTTGCTCCAGTTTTTCTGACTGGTCTCAGGGACCTGGCTATTCTGAAGGCTGCTCTTAACCATAAAAACCCAAAATGAAGGTACTGAGTACTTGGTCTTCTCCATCTCCTTTGTCACTAGGCCTCCACCTGCATTCTGCAGCCATCCCATGATTCCCCTAGTCTTCCTTTTGCTGTTGATATACCTAGAGAAACCTTTCACAATGCTTTCTGGATTCAATCCAGGTGGGCTTTAACATTTGTAACACTGTCCCTGCATTCCATGACTGCTTTCCTTGGGATTTTTCCAAGTAGGTTTTCAAAGGCCAAAGGCTAAATTCTATTCTCCTGAAATCCAGGATTATGATCCTACTTTTTTTCCTTTATCTTCTTCCCTTCTTCAGAACCCTGAAATCAATCACCTGCAGCCAGTGCTGTCCCTCACCCTTTTTCTTCCATGTTTGTAAATATGAAAATGTCTCCTCTTGGCTCCTCCATCACCCATGTCAGGAATTCATCATCAAAGCACAGAAGAAATCTCCTGAACTGATTGTGTCCTGCTGTGTTGTCTCTTCAGCAGATATCAGGGTGCTTCAAATTCCCGTGAGGACTTGAAAAGATTGCAAACATGAGGCTTCTTCCAGTTGTCTGAAGACATAATCTATGTACAATTTATGACATGCAAGACAAATTATGAATTTTCCATCAGGCCATAAATATCCTTTTATCTTCAATTGTGATATCCTTTCATCTTCATTCTCATGGAACTCTTATACAATAACTTAAAAAATCTTGGTATCTGCTTAGAAAATAATTTAAAATACTTTTTTTTAACAGATCTTTTACTGCTGAGTAATTTCTGAACATTACCAAAAGCATCATGTCCAGCTGGACTTCAAATTTTAATGACTCCTTTCATTAGGTATAAAAAACTAAGAAAATTTAATCTCTGCATATGTGGTGAATAGCATTCACTACTTTAGACTAGAGCAACATGGTGACTGAAAGCAGCTGGTGTACAGTTCTGGTTTGAAACATTTCAGACTGTCTGGTTGCTTCAAAATGAGTAGCCAAAAGTGTACCTTACTAATGGGCATGTTTTCATCTTTCTCTCCAAAAGTTTTGAAACAAAGTTACCTGACGTAGGGGAAAAAAAAAAAACAAAACTGTTTGTGTTCAAGGTTCATGAGATCCAGCAGCTTATTCTGGATCAGAATACTAACCTATGACTCAGTAAGCTCTCAGACAGTAGGTTTTTAAATCACAGACTCATATGAACTTGGTAAATGCAGAAGCACATGAGTAGTTTTCAAATTACCGTAAGAAATTTAAATAGCTGCCATTATCTGAATCAGTCCTAGATTCAGAAGAAAGTGTCCAAGAAGCATGGTTGAAGTACAACTATATTTGTAGTTCTGTTTGATAAAGGTTATCAGGCTTTTTCATTTTATCTCTTTGTTTCTTTCAATTGGTAGTTCCCACAATAACTCAAATCTACTACTAGCTACTTGCTCCGGACTCTTGTTTGTCTCTATATATTTTAAGATCAGAACAGTCTTCTACCAGACAGATGATCTTTGTCCAGAATCTAGTCGGAGGGATAAAATGTATGGCCCTTAGAATCAAAAATAAACCAATTATAACCATTCATCTAATTTTCAGCTCAAAGCTTTCTTTTCTTATTGTGGGTATTATATTTAGATTGCTAGACTTACTTGAATTTTCTTTATTCCTGCTGTACATGGGTTCACGTTACAGGAATACCTAGACTAACATCATATTCCAGAAATTACTTATGAAGCATAAGGATGATTTTAGTTTCTACATCACAGTAAACCAACTTGTATTTCACTTGTGAACCTGTGATGGCTGTTATTAGCAGGCTGAGTTTCATGTTAGCAACTACATCAACTTTCTTATAATTTAATTGCCTTTTCCCTACCTTCTTGTTTTGTCCTGGTAACTGAATTTCTTTTTTTTTGTTTTTGGTTTTAGTCTTTGTGTTCATAGTGTGCATGCAAAGATGGAATGCTGATAAAATGAAAACATTTTGTAAGAGCAATAAAAAAAAAAAGTTTCTTAGGTTGGTATCCATCTTACCTCCAAGATTTTCTGGTCCAAGAAATTTATGTGATGACATCAGATTAACTTGAGTTAATGACCCACTTCCAGGATACTAGCTGTTCAACTCCTCTTAATGTGTTTGGGACCTCTGCAACATCAAAAATCTGTACTACTAATGTTGTTTTGACAAGACCAAGTTCCATCACGCTGCACATCAGCAGTACATCTGTTATGTCTTTTTCTACTTATACAATAAAATGAATGTGATATGATTGCAAAAATGTTGGGACTTCAGTTTATCTACACACCTAGCCTACAGACCTGCCAAGATTTCTCTGGAAGCTGGTAAAACACCACAATCAATAGCATAAATCAGTTAGCTCTTCTTAAACTGTTGCTCTGAAAAAGCCTACAAGGTGCCATTATATTTTAAGTGAAAGGTGCAATGACATACGGTCTTTGCAATAAGCCGCCCATGGATGAATACATGTTAGGTGAACTACAAGGAGTCTGGTTCTAGGACATAATTGAATGACCCAATTTTCCATCTGTTTATTAGGATGTTGGGCTCTTAACACATTATAATTAATATTGACATTTTTTACACTAAAAATTGAACAGTGTGAGCTTCGCTTGAGTATCCTAAATTGTACAGGCTTTGATTTTGACGAGATTTATATATCTCACTTATTAGGAAAAGGTAATGAGAACTAGATATTTGATCCTCAGCCTAGTGAGTTCAGCACCCCGTTGGTGGCACAGATTAATTATTAAAATGGATGCTGTCCCTGGTCAACCATTTTTCATAACAACTCATTATGAAGGTGAGTGTGCTGCAATCATGCCACTTTCCTGTCTAACATCTTGTCCAGCATAAATAAAATTAATGGTAATTTTTGCAGAATATTTGGACTGGTAAACCACAGGAATTTATATGTATTAGTCCAGACTTGACTGTTTTCCTCAAGGCTTACACGTATATGATATGGTGTTTTTTTCCATGGTGTTTTTTTCCATGGTGTTTTTTTCCATGAACTATTTATATTGATGCACTGATTTCTGCACGAAGCCTACTTTCTTGGCCTCCTAGGCAGATCAATTTTACTACTTTGCTGTCTCTTTTTAAAGAGACAAATATCCTTGTGAATATCAACAGGATAAGCAAATGTAGCTTCATGTATTTACTTTAAAACATGTTAGAATAGGGATCTAAAAATTATAAATATGGCATGAAAATGTAAATATTGATTGATCTATTGAGTTGGCATTAAGACATTCATTAAAATTCAGTGTACAAAAAGGCAGATAAGATTGCCTATTCTTGAGTGAAACTTTATTTTTTTAGCTTCTCATTAGCAATCTTTAATGTTATTTCCAAAATTGTATCAATCTCTCTTTAAATCAGTCAGATAACCTGCAAGTGGCTGATAAGAGTTTTCATCATTTAATTATCTTAAATTTTCCTTTCAATAACCTAGATGATTCATAATTACAATTGGCTCAATTTTTGTCTGCTACCTTAATTACAAAATCCTTTCTATGTGTCATAGCTAAACTATGGACATTTTTTGTTATAATTCTGAAATAATTGCTCAAAATTATGGATTTTTTTTAAAGTTTTCAAAGATGTAACTTTTTCTTCATACTGGCGATAGTTAAAACAGTTTGTGGATTAAATTTACGCATATATCTATATCTCCATCAGTTGGAGAAGCAGACCTTTTGTGTTCCTCAATGCCTGTAAACAACATTTTTTATTTAACTTTCCTTTTGATTATTTTACTTAATACATATTTCCAGTGGGGATCTTCATTGCAGTGTTTGATTTCCTAACAGGAATTAATATTTACATCCTAATAATGACCTCAAACAGTACTGCTTTTCAATTTAGAGAATGGAATAAGTGATACAATGAAAGGTGTGTTGCCTAAACTTAGATGGAAGGTCTATGTCTGCAGTCTCCTAAATCCTTACTTAATCTGGGTGGATTACGCTTACACAGCCATTTGAATGCAGCATAAATCCAGGTTGCTGTCAAAAGGAGAGATTCTGTTGTTTTTCCATTTTCTAGTCTTTTAATCTCTTTAACATTCCTTCCTTTGGGCCATCATACATCTTTTTTTGTTTGTTTGTTTGTGATTTGGGTTTTTTTTTTGTTGTGGTGGGTTTTCTTTTTTTCTTTTTTTTTCTTTTTGTAGCTTTATGATTGGAAGGATCTCTGCAAATGCAGAAAATTAAGAATAAAAAGCAGAGAGGAAAGATGAGTTTTGAGTGCATGACATGCATTAAGTGAGCTATGTATTTTCACAACAAACTGCTGTAGGCAAACACAGCAATCTAATCTCCTCTTATGTACAAAGCCTTTTTTCCCACAAGTTGAGAGAGAAGTATTACAAGAGCACATTTCTGCACTTGTAGGGAACTGGAAAATGATGCTTGGTTGTGTCAGTTCTAGCACAACTTTAGTAACGGGAGGCTTGGCCCTGGCATCACAGGCTGGAGTGCCTGTTTGGTTTGGATGCTGGCCAGCCCTCCTATGCACAGCTGTTTTGGGAAAGGGGAGTCCTGCAGCAGGTGACCCCCCCAACTCCTCTGCTAGTGAGCAACCAGAACACTTTCCCTGCCTGCATGGGTATCAGGTGCTCAAGCCAGCCAAGTCCTAGTTTTCAGCTCTGCTCAGTGTGAGGACTCAATTCTCCCTCCGTCTTGTTTGCAGCTGGAGCGCTGCAAATGGAGTGAGGAGTCTCAGCAGAGTACAGGGAAACCCACCGCATATGCTGTTTTGGGACAGAAAAAGATGTTGAAAGCATCACCACTTCGGAATGACTTTGCCTCAGAAATTTCCTTCTCTGAACCATCTTAAACATAATGCTGTTTTCCAAAGCAATCATCAGATGTTAGCAATTTTATTCCTATTTTTTGTAGTGGAACATGGATATCTGCAAGTTCAAATAACAAATATTGCTAAGGGAAAGAAAAAATAAAGTCTCTAGAGTACCCAAAAAACCTGTGTTATTAAATTGCTCGGAAGGGTAGTTTTTCAGATAAATTTTTATTTTTTATTGCTGTCATTTTATCTCTCCTTTTCCCTGGTACTTATTCTTCTTCCTTACTTTATCATTGTAAGAAAGAACCACAAACAGTGGAAAGCTCACTTTCATTCCACATCCATTCTTCTTCGATATCTTCAGATTCTGCTATCCAGACTCTCTCTGGGACAGAAATGTAGCAATACTTACTTTTCTTCAATACAGAACAGGTACCTCTTTAGAGTTTATATCATTTTGCCTGCTATTCTCCTAGATTGAAGAGCACTTCTGTATGTTAATATGAATAGCCTTAGTTTTTCAGAAGCTGTATCTCAGTTAATTCATAACAATACTACATTTTCCTAACAGAAAGAAAAATCCATGTCTCCTTTCTGAAGAAAAAAGACAGAATAGTGACACATTCTGCAATAAAAACATAAAGCGAAAATAATTTTGCAGTTGTCTTGATGAGAAGGTGGGACTGTTACTCTATAGTTCAGTTTCTGTGCACAGAAAAAATGAAATCAACGATAATCAGATTTAAACTCTGGTTATAAGCGGCTCTGTCCAGTGACATGGAAAAATCTCCAGGAAACACATAATCAGCCAAACCAATTCTGTTTGCACTGCAGATGTGTCAGACTCTGTCTAAAGTTGTGTTCACTCCATCCAAATCCGCTTGACGGTATGATAAACGATGTAGTTTTCTACTACAGAAATCCTGATGTTGATTCAGCTTACACAAAAGTCTAATTTAATCTCTTATGATCTCAAGGCTCCTGTTTCATAAATCAAGCTTTGTGCTAAACACAGTCTGTCTGCAATCAAGATTCAAGAACATGATCCCTTTTTATTCAAACCGTAGCTGAACATCCCCATCTCCCAAAAGGATATTAGCGCTTTTTCAGCCCTGCTGCAGGTATTGGAAAAGAGAGCCCTGTTCCCCTTTTTCAGAGAGCTCTAGATAGACCATGGGCTAGAGACAGGCTGCAAATAGACTTCTGCATAAGCTTTGCACTTGGGAAATGAGCCACAAGGTTCTGTTACAACTGCCAGGGCATGTGATATCTCTGCTACAGAAGTAGCCAGAGCTTCTGCCCAACAGAGAGCTTGTAAGGGAAGGACCTGAAGGTGCATTTGTATCTGCATGCTGTTTCTTGTTACTACTCTGCTCAGGAAACACATGGGACCTTCAGCTTAAAATGNTCTGTTGGTTTTTTTTTTTTTTTTTTTTTTTTTTAACACGGGAGAATCAGTGTATGGTGTACTGTTCTAACAGTCTTGGTATCTGTTGCATTGTGTCATTTGTAGCTTTTCCTCTTTAGCCTGGGCTGCTTGTGCTTCCTCTACTGTGAAGAACATTACATTTATGGAACATTTATTGGTTCTGTGAAGAGAGCTTTGCATAGTTGCTGTGCATGGAGGGAGTTAGACAATAAGAGTGAAAAGAAGAATCAGTGTCTAATAATATGTCTTTGTCTCCATTTTGTTAACCCAATTCAGTGTAGGTACTGTCTGGGGAAGGTGATAAATGAGAAAACATGTCATCAAGGAATTTTCTGCAGGAACAATTACTACATCATCCCATTGGCCCATTATCGAAGAGAACTGGCTTGGTGCTATTTTCACACTTAGTCTCTAAAACTCTGCCCATTTTAGTGACGGGGCAATCAAAGGACTGAACTGCATATGGTATTTTTAGAGGAGTCTGACTCACACCTAAACATTAAAATATGTAGCCATATATTTTCATTCAGCTCAGCAAGTCAGGAGCAGATATAATGAATCCTCTCCTTTAAAAATTTCAGCTCCTGAATATATAGTCCTCCTAATCAGTTGTCCTGAGGAACTTTTCAGATGTGAACTGAAGGGTGGATCTCAAACAGGAGAGGAAGGTAATGTTGGATATACGGTTGCAACATGGGGAGTTCTGGTTTAGCTTCGATCATGGTGGATAACACTAATCTTTGTGAGAGAATTACCACAGGAAAACATGCTGAAAGCTTTCAGACCCTGACTTGAATGATCTGAACATCACCTAAAAAATCTATTCTCAATGCTCANTTCACCTTAAAATGGAAGCAAAGAGGAAGACAGAAGTTAATGTGAGTATACACATGACCTACAGAAATTATATGCAGAGAAGATTGACCAGCCTTGAGTTCCTCCTCACCTTTCTTCTTTTCCTCCANTTCCCAAATGTAAACCAGCAAAGATCAAGAAAGTTCTTTTCTACAGGATATCTGAAATGGAGAGTGTTTCCCAACCCAGTTTTTAACCATCTCTCATTTTAACTGCAGAGAATCCTAAGGATGAGCCTTAAGGCACTTCTTTAGGTGTCTTTTTTNTTTTTTTTTTTTTTTTTAGCCTTTAACAACATAATCTGCATACTGTTATGAAGCCAATATTTAGCATATTGTTCTCTTGGCATTTTGTAAGTGCAAATCATTTATGCTTGACCTTGTCCTTGACATTTTTAGTTCTCTGAAATATTTCTGGCGTATTCCTTTTAAAAAGGAAGGGTTGGCAACTGTGTTCATGATGCTTATTCTCAGAGACACTGTTTTCTTCTATGACGCTTGTATGGGTCCAAAAAGACATGCAAAGGTTAATGAAAATGTGCCCCTGAAACTGCCCAACAGATACCTTTTCTTGTGGAATGATGCTGCAACCTAATGCAGACAGCTGACAACTGTAGCAAAATTGCTGCAACGAATATTTTAGTAGCATAAGGAAATTCAGCATCCAGATCTATAAGAACATAGAAAGAAAAAAGGACAAAGGAAAATTAGGTTGGTACTGTCTCTGCTAATTCACTTTACGTTGGTTTGTAAGCTTACAGAATAAACACTGTAGAGCAGTGGCATGAACACATGGCCAACTAAATTCTGGACATAATCTTTCCCTTCTTACCTCTTCTTCCAGACTGGGGAGAATTATCTCACTATTTTATATGGAGTACTTTACTGCTGTCTCTGCAAGCCAGCTACTGTAGCTAGCACACACAGGTTTGGAGTTCCTCCATTCACTAGTTCTCTTTGCTTATTTGCAGAATGGAAGGGTAAAATAAATTGTCTTCCTTACTCTCTTTGTGATTCTGATTTCCCTCTTGGTCTCCTGTTCATCCAAGATATGACAGTGACAGTCTAAGCTTAATAATTTACTTGACAATTGTAACTTCACAGAAGCTGAGTAAACATGACACAAATTACTTGTGTTCACATTTAAACCTGGAGCAAAACATTTATTTTCCTAATTTTATTAGTGCCAAGTGTTCTTTTATGCAAAAGACTTAACATTGACATTAACAAATGACTTAACTTTGTTAATCTTTTAGTCTATTTCAAATTTGCAAGCCGAGCTTTGTAAAAAAGGTGGGAGGGTCTCTGACAAAGGGGACTCTTTGAAGTGGAGAGCCTGTGCTCCGTCCTGGGCTGAGAAACTGGATTTACAGGTTCTGATATAAAAGATTGCAGCTACAGCACTGAATGAACCTACAGGCAGTTTAAAAGGGAAGGAAGAGGGAATATGAGCTCGGTGAATGTTTGAGATTATTAAAGCTTAAAAAATATCTTTTAGACTATAGAAGCCCTGTCAACAGTCCAGTAAACCTAAATATAAACTATGCTAGTGAAAATTTAAATTGAAAATGAAATTGGCAACAATGATTTAAAGAGCCTTGGGATTAATTATTTATGTTGTTTACAGAACCCAAACCCCTGCTAGGTCTTTTAGAGAATATATAACAGACATGACATTTTTCCTTACTGCTTCCTCCTTTCCATTTTCCTAGCCTATGGTTGTGATTGGAGCCTTAGACAAGTAAGACGTGACAGAACTTGCCAAATTCTTTATGTCTAGCTTGATATTCCAGTGTGTATTCCAGCATATGTAAAAATATCATTGGAAGAATAACTAAACAGTCAGAGCAAGACACCAGTTTGCTAAAAGGTTTTATTTACCTCTGTGCGTGGCATATAAACTCAAGTGTTTTTAGACTCTAGGTATTTGCAGGAGCCATTTTCTAATTATTCCATTTACATTCAATTATGCCTTTTGTGGACTTCACTGAAACAATTACGATAACCCAGAGAACAGCCTTTTAGGTAGCTACACAAAAAGCATGTTATTATCATTCACTGTTAACAGAGGCAAGCTGAGAAAACCACAACAAAAATAACAGCAACCTGCTCTTGTGACTTTGTTTGTGGAAATACTGTTTAAAGGCTCCTTTCTGTGAAGGTTGTTTGCTGACAAAGTTCCAGATCATCAGGAAAGCAAGAGAATAAATGACACAGCTAATGATTGAATTTGGATATTCTGAAAAATCAGACAGGTGTACACGCAAAATAAGCAGAACGGTGACATAAGACAGGCTGGAGTCTTTGAAGTTTTGTTTCCTTGTTACCATGAACCAGTCAGTGACATTACATGATGTACACACCCCACAGACCCCAAGAAACTGTACAATTTCAACCTGGTTAATTACAGGTTTAAAGCTGCAATGTGTTAAACAAAAAATAGCAAGGGTGTGACACAATGTGAAATTCTCTTTGTTCCAATTTCCTTTCACTTTGAAATAAAAGGAAGGTGTGGAAATAAAAGCAGACAGTCATAATAGCATATAACACAACGAGCGTGGGGGTCTAGGTTGTTCTAGGATACATCCTCTGTGAGAATGAATAATAAGTGCCGATGTTTATAGAGTGCCTACAGACTGTTCCATAAACCCTCACCTTTTTCTGCTTGTGCTTCTACACCTCTACACAGGCTTGCAGTGCTACCCTACCAACCACTCCAAATTTGCATGTACTTTTTCAAAATATTGATGCAAGAAGGCAATTAAAAATGTTAATATTTGAGCATTTGATGTGTCGTAAAGAAACAGTAAAAGCTGTTGTTATCTGTAGCAGGGAGTTAACTAAAAGATTTGCTTCTTGGGAGCTTCACATTTTCTCTCTCAGAAACTGGGTCCAATGACCCACTTGGGAGCGTTGCATCTTGCTTCAGTGCCTGTAACTCTCAATGAGGCAGCAGAGAAAGGTAAACCTAAAGGATATATTTTAACTCTTGCTTTAGCAGGAACAAGCCACAGAAGTAGTTCTCTCTGTTGGTTAGCTAGGTGTTGTATGTAATACAGCTACTTTCAGTAAAAGCACACTAAATCACAGAAATATTTTTATCAATTTTTTTCTAAAGAAAAAGCATAAAACAGAGTGAAAGGTGGACTCTCAGTAGCTTTCTTCATAATAACTGTGTTTGTGTGGTTAATCATGCTGTCATACTAAAAATCACTGGCAGATGGTATAGACGCTCCTACTTCATTCCAGTTTGTAGTCACAGCCTGTCCCCCCATGGAGTGTGTCCCTCCCAAAGCCACTGTGCTGCTGAGGTGCCAGCTAGCCAGACAAGGGCTCTTTCCACAATATCTCCAGCTCTTATCTCTGGCACAAGAATAACTAATCTAACCCTGTTACACAGAAACACTGCCTGGGGTTGTATGAGCTCCATGAGCATTTTGGTGACAGAGGTGGGAGAATCCCCATCTGCGGTCAGTCTGTGACCTCGATTCTGAGCTGTGGTTGCTCTCCAGTTAGAGTAGAAGCAGTAGTTAGGTCTAGGAGACAAGGAAAAGGAAAATCTATTCGCAAAAGTCTCCCTTTACCTATGGTCAGAGCTACATTACTTTTTAAAAATAGATTTACAGAACTACTTAAAATAACTGCAAGCACTGCCTTGCAGATGAAGAGAAATTACCATTTATATTTTGTGTACTTGCACCCATACTTTGCAATGCTCTGAAAAATCTCTGAAGCACAAAATGAAAAGTCTAAATCTTAGTACTGAAATTTAATCTGGGATACATTTTAGGAGGTTCTAGACATTTTTCTAGTGAGAAAAACTCACATTCCAGGCATTGTAACATGTTAATTTGTGCTAATACTGGCACAGAGAGATGGTTACGTTTAGAAACCTAATATATAATTTTGACACAATCAAAATTATCTGTCATCTATGTGAGAGTTTTTCCCTGCATATACAACAGGATTGAAGGTCTACAGACATCAGAAATGTTGACTGAACGCAATCTTTCTAACTTTACATTAAATAAAATAAATGTATTTGTCTACTATCCATGAGAAAAAAAAAGAAAATAAAATAAAACAAGGCTAATAATAAGGCATAATGAGACACAATGTTGAAATAGCCCTAGATACAAGCTGCGACATATTAAGCTGAAGAAATAAATTGATCAGGAATCTTGTAAATATGACTAGACTACTGCTACACAGTAAAAGGAGAAAAGGTAACTATGAAGACTGTAATGCAATCTCTTTTAGTTGATAGGTAGGAGTGAAGTGAGACCTAAGAACACTGAATTTCAGCACAACAAATTCTGGAAGTATGCAGGAAATGATGAGTGAAATTGAATGACTTTGAGTAATGGATAGAAATTTAAAGTGTTTAGAGATAAATTTCTTAGGCACAGAGATTATGCATGCCACCTAGCAATAAATACAATGAGTGGTGGCTATAATTCTCTTCTTTCCTTTTTCAAATAGCAAATGTAGATGAACAGGGAAACAAAAAATTGACCATCAGTAAGAAAGCTGCATATAGGATGTTAAAGAAAGTACATGAAACTCTTCGAACACTGACAAATTGCTTCAGAAAAGAATAGTAGATAAGGCAGACATTGAATAAAACTTGCCAGTTTAGAATATTTGATTTTCCTTAGATATCTAGAATTCCCATGATTTTATCTGAATATGAACACCCTAGGGAATAATTGCTATTATATTGCAAAAACAATTGCAGTAGCCTGTGTTGCCATTCTGATGATTTCCAGGCTGTCAAATCAGAAGGATTTCATTCAGCTGGTAAAGACCTGATTTCAGTGCTTTCAAGACTGTAAAGCAGTATTATTTTACAACAGAAACCTTCCGAAGAGATTATACAAACCCAGAATTTCTCAGAATCCAGACACTACGTAACGTAATTATCCTTTCTCTCCTTCTTCCTCTTTCATTTGACCAAAGAATCTTGGTTTTTATTTTTTTTTCCCTTGTAGACCTTCAGCTGAGAGAAAAGACAGAAGATGTTGAAGGGTGTTGCCTTCAAGTTGTGCTATTTTTCTCTCTAAACCATCCCGCAGTTGGGGATTAAGAGTTTCTCCTCTCTCTTAGATCTCTAAATCACAAATTTAGAAATAGAATTCAGTAAGTTAAAGAGTGTGTTATATCCTAGCTTTTCATATGGGACATTCACATTAAGTACCTGTAATCTGTTTCGAATGCATCCCTTAGGGTATGGTGGGTTCATGATCGATCTGGTTCTTCTTCTAAAGTATTTTCTTCTTTCTATTTACATTTGTTCTATTCATTTTTATGCTGATTTTTGTTTGTTCTTTGGAACATGATTTAATTTACTTCTTAGGAAGTAAACTTTTCCCCTTTGAGTGGTTTTGAGATCTTACAGCCATCTGACCAAAACTGTGTAAAGCTTCCTCTAAATCAGCAAAAATTTATTGACTTATTAAAAGAGAACAATGATAGTTTCAGTACTAACTGGTCACAATGAATTTTGAAGATCAGATTCTACAACTTTCATGAAAACTTTGCTTTTCGGATAGATTCTCAACTTTGTCAGCCAAGAATAAAATACTATTTAGTAGGTATGCAGATTCTTAAATACTCACTGATTAATAATCAAACAGAAGCTAAAGCTCTAACAACAGCAAACAGGAGTAAGATGTCAGTTGGAAGAATACCTCTTTACCAAAATATATTTCTAAACTCTGTTTCTCAAATGGTATGCATTATCCTTTTATGTTAGAACACATTTTCAGAGCACCCTGTGGTACTTCACACTTACTAAGGTTCTGATTTTTTTTTTTTGCATGAATTTGAAACTCATATACATGTATGAAACTTGTATAGCTAAAATATATGTCTCCTGGTAATTTAACTGCTAATTTGAAAAACCACATGATCATAGATTATGTTTTTAATTAAAATTCCCAGTGATTTATTGACTTTGGATGGATTGATTTCAGGACTTGATTAAATGGCTCATTTCAAAGGGAAAAAAATAGTTCTTTAACTTAAACAGGACTTAGAATTTTGAGGTATTTCATTCAGTTTAGTACATGAAAAATAAGATAATAACAAGGTAGTTACAGTAGAACAATGCAGAAAAATAGAGTTTTCAATAATATTGAGTAAAATTGTCAATGTTTGCTGAAATATTTCTGACTAGGTACTTTTTATGATGTATAAATTTTGTCTGAATGTTATTGCATTAGGCTTGCATAGCCAACCAGTCAAGTGTGCCCTCTTTTATTTAATTGAGTTCTGTTTTGTTACATCCCCAAAAAAGAAGCAAATCTTTTTTTCTTGTAACAAGAAAGCATAAATGCCTATTTTCTAATTAAATGAATGCAAGAAGCTATCTTGCCCCACTACAGTGGGCAGTCAAGAGAGATTTTTTGATTCCCCAAAAAGGAG
>VZTO01023464.1:20217-47252 GCA_013400615.1 Syrrhaptes paradoxus | reverse complement strand
TTTCTTGTAACTGCTTGTTTTTTTACTAAACTTGTCTTCCCACACAGAAGTTTTGATATATGTTTCTTCACTGGAATCAAGGTGAGTGTTTTTCTGCCTTTGATACTGTTGATAACATTTTCAGTCAAAAAAAAAGGCTGACCTCTCCAGTTTGACAGCCCCGTTCTTGCATCTGAGAACATCAAAATAGTGGAGGGGTATTCACACCAATGAGAGAGAGTCAGAATATTGTCTTCTAAATCTACAAAAGACTGAAAGTGCACGATAAACAGGGATGAAGGGTCCCGCTATGCCACCTCCAAGAGTGCACTTCACTGGCATCAATCAGAGTTCACTCAACCCGCAGAGCCCTGATGCTGGTAAGTACACTTGAGCCATTACACGGTTAGAAAGAGAAGCTCTGAGTGCTTCAGTACCTGCACGGGAACTCTGGCCCAGTGTTCAAAATTGAAGCCATGATTTGCACACAACAGTCAATGGTTTCAGGTATACGAGGTTGTTTTCTTCTCCCATACAACAGGACAGTGTTACTGCCTGCAAGATAGATGTCACGCAGAATTAAAAAGACTGGTGGTGAGGTATAAAATTGCTCAGACTCAGAATACTCAGAGTATTTCTCTACAGCTTTTAGGAGCTGGGGAATCAGGGAATAACTGGGAGTTTTAGTGGACAATACTGACAGCACCTGGTAAAGGGGGAACAATGATGCCACTTGAGAGTGGAATGGTCTTGATATCAAATGATAGACAAATTGGAGTGGTGCAAATGCTCCATGGTAATGAAAAGTTGCTTACCTGGTGTGTGATCTCACCATGAGACACAAGGTTATGCTGTGACAAAAAGGCTGGGATTCCTTAATGTCTCCCTTCTCCTGCTTCTCCTTCCTCTTTCCTGCTCATTTCCTTTTACCTCAAAAGTCTTTTTTGATTTCTCCTTTCTCCCTCACTCAAGAGAAAACACATAGAAATGCCATGGGTGTAATTAAGAGAAACTCTGAATCTTAACAAGTGTTCTAGATAGACAATATTTGCTTTCCAATCAGATATTCATTATTTTTTAAAAACAATTAAAGTGGAAGCAACGCCATTTACCCAGAAAGACTGGTGAGGAATAGGAAGTAAAAATAAAAAACCTACTTGAGCTGACTTTTGATGTCTGAAAAACTGCAGATACTCCTGTCCATAGGCTAACAGGTACCATGCAGGGAAACAGAGACCTTGCAGAATCATTCCTCGCAACATGCTGTTATGATGCCCAGAGCAGATGCCCACCCTGGAGGATACACCAAACCTGCCTCCACTTCTACCTAAAGACATGAAAGTCCCCAGACCGACAAAGCAACCTTAATCCAGGACTGCATGAACCAAGCTCAGTGTAAAAGGTGTTCAAAAAACACAACAGTCCAAGCAAATTTCACGAAACTACCAAACTAATCCAAACTGGCATGAAGTCTATACAAGTCTCTGTAGTGACTTGAAAGGGCTGAGGACAAAACCCTCAATGTACAATTTCTGCTGGAGGCATTTGAAGATTTAGAAGCTCTGTAGGGAAGACAAGGCTGAAAGGGATCTCTTAGGTCATCAAGTCCAGTCACACATTATTTCTGATATCTCATCATATACTCCCTTTCATGACCATATCAGTCTCCATCTGTGAATGTCAGAACAAAGGTGCAACATCGCAGTATTTCTCTGACGAAGAGAAAAAGGCATAAGAGATAATAGGTTTATTTAAAACCTGAAGTTAAAAATTTAACCTACAGTGAAACTGAAAATGAGATGTTTATGATCACTCCTGTGACACTCATCATATTCATATTAAGCCCCTAGTGACAGCTGGGAAACCTGGAAAAGGAAGACATTTGCACTGATTTTACTGATTGAATCTTAGTAAATAATTACACAACTCAGGATGCAGAAGGCAGAAGACAGAAAAGATCAATCTTTCTGAGATATGTCAGTGCTGCACAGTTAAAAGACATGAAAAGCAAGGGAAAATGTGTCCAAAGTCAGCTGATTTGACTCTGAAGTCAGAAAAGGGAATAGGACTGCTGAGTAAGAAGGAACTATTTTTACAGTCTTTTTTTTCACTGTAAAAACATAAGTTAAAGGACTTGAGCAAAGTTTAGGGGCATATAAATGTTATTTTCAGCTTAGCATTTTCTCATTAAAAAAATACAAACTAATCGTTAATTTACATTATTTGATGTATTTATTGGTGGAAAAATCTAATCCCCATTCTAAGAACAAAGGCATAATTTAACATATTTTACTTCAAAAAGAATCTATTCTGTAAGGAGTATCTTTTTTTTTTTTTTTAACCTCTTTTTCTCCAGTAGGTTGCCTTTTTCTAAAGCTCTCACCTGTTATTTGGGTAAATATTACTGTCTTTAAAGAAGGCAAATGAAAGATTCATAAAGGGTCACAATTTATAGAACCACATTTTCTTCTCTTTGCAGTTATGTAAGAAACTTCACTTGCTCAATTTTCATGGAAAATTCTTGGGAAGGTATTTTGTTTGTTTGCCAACTTCATCATGCAGATGTCTGGCACTTAAAATTCGTGTTCTGATGGTGAGTTACAAGACTGTATCCTGTCACTGAAGCAGTGAACCTCTCAGAGTTAGATTTTCAGTACATAGCTACTACCTCAAAATTTGCCCAGTACTAATATAATTATTTATTCAGGCATTTTGGTAAATGTTCTTGTAACATTTTGGGGAGTCACCAGATGGCACTAAAACATTGTAAGGTGCCAAAAGTCGTTACATTTCTTGCCAACAAATGCATTATTTTCCAGTAATATAATTTTCTCTCTACTTAGGCTGCAGCTTGGACTAATATCTCCTTTAAATTCCTGGAGGCACTGGCACATGCTTGTTGAGCCAGAGAGCAGCAGTATGAACTTAAAGACATAAGGACTATCTTCAAAGTCATTACACCATCAAGAATATTATTATCATAATTTTAACCTTGAGATTATATTTCTTTTCTGGAAATTTGAGTCTATCAAATAAAATTTTACAGGGCCTGCTTACTATATCAGTTCAGATTCAGCCTGTTACTAAGCCCTTACCTTGTTGACCTTGTTTCAAATCTATCTTTGCTTCTCATCTCCACTGTGCAAGGGAAACATTGAATACTTGGTATACTGCTATCGTATTTAACATGAAGCTGTATTCTGCTTTATATGTATAATTCTCAGTGACTCAAATATTACCCAATTACTTCTCTGTCATAGTTTCTTGTGTTCAACAGTGACCAAAATCCCCTACTTACAGACGGATATGAGAAAAATTGCAACAATTTAAGTTCTATTTAGAGGTCTTAGAATGTTCCAGAAGTGTTTTGCAAAACATTAAATTTTAAATTTATTTAATATAATTTGGTGTATCCTACACATTAATTTATTTACTGTTTTAAAGAGACTTTTACTGGCATATATTTTAAAATCCTTAATATCTGAATTCATATCCTACCCTCCTCGAGTTAAGAAAATAAAATATCTACATTATTTTCTTGTGATCTAAATTAATGTAACTGGTGTTAGTCTTTTTTGAGCAATGATTGTAACCTTGACAAATGATTTTTACAAATATTGAAAGAACCTGTCCAGATCTACTTCAGAGGAAAAAAACTCAGGCTGAGGAACTATATCATATGTATATAGTCCACCTAGGGTTACTCAGAGACCAAGTGCAGTAGCACAAGTCATATAAGAATTTAGAAAAAAAAAATCTAAAAGACTAAAAGTCTTTACTGAATCACAGACCCAAACAAATTACCATGATGTCTGGAGGAAAGTATGTCTTATTCATCTATTCACTTTTTTTAAGCAGTCATTGACAAATATGAACACTCTTCATGGAAATTTTGACGAAATAAAAGATACACTTCTTTGAAAGTTACAGGCAGACTGGATCAGCTCCACTTGTCATGCTGAAGTCTTCCAGACAAGAAACATTCATTTTGATAAAATATTTGCTTTACCCTTTATCTTTCTGAGCATGGGAAGGACAGAGAGTAGAGAGTACAACAAGCACAGTAGTTCATCCTAAGGTCCCTGTTTTGAGAGTCTAAAGCGGGAAGAAGATTTCTCGAATTAATAATATTCTTTTCACTGCAACCTGCCTAAAAACAATTTCTGTGATAGGGATTTTTCAAAAGGTGAGGACAGTAGTATTAGTATAAGAATAGTATTGCTGCAATCACTGTTTTTCACTCTGTGTGCATCAAAACACTCCAAACGTTCAAGGGACACACTTGAAATAATGGCCTGGGGAGAGAAACCATGCCCCTGCATCTCCTAACTGTAGCAGGCAATGAGTGACTACTTATAGAGAAATTTCCTCTTTATGATTCATGCCAGCATGGACCCTGTCCTGCAGCTCTCAGCCGCACTTGCTCAGAAACTGTCCCATAAAGCCGAATTGTCCCAGAGCCATTCCCTAACACCCTGATTCTCATCTCAGGGTGAATACAAGGCCATAATCTGGCCACATGTGGGTATCCATCCATCACATTCTGAGTTTCTGCATTACTTTATGAGCAAAGTTAGGAGACAACATATTTTTCTCCAGAGAAAATTCACTGTGTGATAGATGAAGCTTCACAAATACACGCTCCAGAAAGTATCCAATCATTTAAAGAACTCCCACGACCATCCACAGTAACCTTGAAATATTTTGGAATATTTGATGAATGTCTCTCCCACATTAAGCTTATTTCTTTTTCATGAAAAGTTATGACTAAACACTTTGGCTAAAGTTGGGCAAATGCTTTGCAGATCTTCCATCATGTACTCAAAGTTTCTGTTAGCCTGGATTTCGCTAGAGCAGAGACTGCCTTTGAAAGGCTGTCACCTCCAGCAATGTTTTTGCAGTGTGGAAAAACACCTGCTTGGAGAAACCCACCCTGTGACCCCCTGTCTCATCTTCCCATTTTTGCTTTGTATTGCAGGTGGAATCACTGATTGCCGTTTTGACCCTACAGATGCACCTCTAACAGTCTAAATATGGCAGCACTGAAGCAGTTCATAAACACTAATTAATGTATCCTCATTACATCCCTCTGAGGAAAGTGATGATGGAACGGTGAAGGTGTCTTGGTATGATTCCAGAGGTGTGAGTTCATGCCTCTCCCTGGACTAGTTCCAAGCATCACTCCCAGTCAGCTCAGCTATAAATGAGTACCGCAGCTCTGGGGCTGAGGAAACCAAAGGCATCTGGATGGGATGATAGCCACATCACTCCCCTGTGGGAGGTTAGCTACAGAAACTGTCGTCCTTGCCCAGATGAGCACAATTAGCCCTTATGATGGTTTGTTAGCACTATGTATGGAGGTGTAGCTACAGCCCCTCTGATGAGAGCAACTGGGGCAGAGAGGGATGAAGACTGAGATCTTCAAAGACAGTTGAAGCTCCAAATCCTCTTAAACTCGGTGGACATTAGTCACACAAACACTTTGACTATTTGAGTCTAAGGGATTTGTCTCAGTTCCACGGCAGAAAAGAAAATTGACCCTGACTCATAAGTCCAGTCAACTGGGATATTTGTTTTCTCTTCTGCAAATCTTTGCTAGTAAAAGTAATAATTACTCAAGAGAGTCATCCCACTGTGTTAAAGAAGAATGTCTTGAAAATGCATATGCATTGTCACACAACTGGGAATAAAGCTTGTTTAGTCAGATGAGATGAAAGCTAGTAAATACTACTTTGAATTCACTGCTGGTTGTATTCATTATTCTTATTAAAATATCCAACATTGTTTTCGGCATGGAACAAAACAATCGCCACCTTGAAGAGCTTATATAAAACTTTTCATTCAAGAAACTCACAAGGTGTTTATGAACAGTAATTAATTAAATCACTGGAAATTATACTATGGCTTTATAGATGGGAAACTGAGGTACAGAACTCACTGTGCCACTAAGAGCATCACTTAACTGATGTCTGATTGGAAATAAAAACCAGTATTACTAATTTCTTATCCTATACTCTAGTCACTAAACTCATTTCCTCCTAATAAATTATTTAGATTGTTTTTATTTTAATGAACTAGAAAGAAATAAAAATTTGTTTAGATTATCTAGGTGAGTGGAGATAAAAATGCAACATAGATAACTGGCCTCCTGTTTTTACTTTAAGCACTTCACTGTATTGTACAAACAATACAATGAAAATTTTGGAAATTAAATTCTCCATCATTAGCTAAATAGGCAGAACTGACTGTCTAAGTGATAAATAATAGGCTCATGCAGCATCATTTAAAGGCCAAACTACACTGAAAAGTATCCCCTTTTATCAGATATTTTTTGGACTCTGTTAGATGCACTGGAACCAGTGAAGCAATAAATACATCAAAATGCGGAGGTAAACAAAATCATAAAACATCCAGTGTGACAACTGAAACACTCATGAATATATAAATATTTATGAAGCAAGAGGTACTTCTGAAACACCCAGCAGGTTTGATTGGATTGAACAGTCCAATCAAAGCATTGTGTGTTCACATGACAGAGAAAATGGGAATTATCCGGCAGGGAAAGGAAACAGTGGTTTTGCAATGTATTTCATCAGCTTTATTGGTTTTAAACTTCCCAGTGCCAAAAAAAATGACCTTTGGTGTAATTTGATCATGGAGCTCTCAGTTTCAAGATACAGAGTATTCCAAAGGAAATTTCAAGCAACCCAATACACTTCTGAACGTGTCATCTAAAATGTCTGTTCACCTTTATAATATTTTTTGCTAGCTTACATTCACTAGACAAATCTGTGCTTTGAGGCTATGCCTCTGAATATGATGGTTTTTGAATGTCAGCAGCAGAAGCCCTCAAAAGAATCTAACTCACATGCACCCTTTCGAGGTCATCCTTTTTTTGGCTTTGGATCAAAAAAGAGCTGTCCATAGCGTTCATTTACATCCATAGATGGAAATTCTCAATCACTTCTCTCTACCAGGTGTTTATATACGTTGTCCAAAGATATGGAGCTGGGAACTCTTGCCCTTGGTGTTATACATGCAACATATCATACATCCTCTCTTTGGTGACCAGCCTTCGGACAAGAGGAAAGGGAATAAAGCTGCATCAGGGGAAGTTCAGATTTGACATTAGGAGAAGGTTCTTCACTGAGAGAGTGGTCATCCATTGGAACAGGCTCCCCAGGGAAGTGGTCATGGCACCAAGTTTGTCAGAGTTCAAGGAGCACCTGGATGATGCTCCTAGTCATATGGTTTAGTTCTTCATAGTCCTGAGGAGCAGGGAGTTGGATTTGATGATCCTTATAGGTCCCTTCCAATTTGAGACATTCTGTGATATATTATGTCATGTGAAGACCCCAGCAACTTCTGTCTAAAGCACATTTTTCAGAAAGTTACTTAGACTTATTCAAACATACTGAAAGATGAAGAATTCGGTACTTTCCTTTGTAGCTTGATGTCATCAAACTAAAATTAGTCATCTCTTTCAGTGCCCCCTCAGAAGGAGGAACAATGCTGTTGAGGGCTGCCTTAGGAACTGAACAAAGTAGAATAAAACTGTGAAAAATGGATATATATCCTGTATTTTTCCACTTTGACTAAGCCTTCCTAGAATGTACAGCTTAGTGTTAATAATAATGTTCTTTCATAGCAGCTAAACCTGTTTTACTAAGAATATGAGCCCAGATATTTTGGTGCAGACCTGTACTTTCAGGGCTGGAGCAGATTTTGCATGTAATAACTATTACGATAAAAGCATGAAAAGCTAGTTATGCTACATAGGCTGAGATGTACTGATCTTTCCCTCTCCTCAAAACCACTGTGACCTGGCATTGTGATTCAAGATTTCTGAATCCTGTATCTATGTATGCAACTGAGATACTTTTTACTTATCCTGTTCCAGGCAAGGGTCTCAAAGGAAGCATCACTCCTAAAATTAGCTGTAATCACTGTACATCACGACACTGTATAAATGTCTAATGCTTTCCCACAAATGTGGAATGTATTTAGAGCTACACACACAATTTTCATTCAGAATCCATTTCCATCATTGATCCGAGAAGCTCAACATGAGCCAGCAATGTGCGCTGGCAGTCCAGAAAGCCAGCTGTGCCCTGGGCTGCATGACAAGCAGCGTGACCAGCAGGTCGAGGGAGGTGATTTTCCCCCTCTGCTCTGCTCTCGTGAGACCCCCCTGCAGTGCTGCATCCACCTCTGGAGTCCTCAGCACAGGAAGGACATGGACCTGTTGGAATTAATTCAGAGGAGGGCTAAGAAGATGATCAGAGGGCTGGAGAACGTCCCCTATGAGGACAGGCTGAGAGAGTTGGGGTTGTTCAGCCTGGAGAAGAGAAGGCTCCAGGGAGACCTTACAGCAGCCTTCCAGTGCTGAAAGGGGGCTACAGGAGAGATGGGGAGGGACTCTTCATCAGGAAGTGTAGTGATAGCATGAGTGATAATGGTTTTAAACTGAAAGAGGGTAGATATTAGGAAGAAATATTTTATTGTGAGGGTGGTGAGGCACTAGAACTAGATGAACTTTGCGGTCCCTTCCAACCCAAATCATTCTATGATCCTATCATAATGGAAAACAGCTAAATTACAGTAGGAGATATCCTTGTGTAAAATGGTAAGCTGTACATATTTTTTTTATTACTGTTAATTCCATTTCTAGATAAACACAGAACAGATAACAAGTCTTAGAACATTTTGCCTGAATGGAAAAATTATTTTATGAAAACCGGCAAAATTTGTTGATTAATTTTCTGTTCTTTCATGTGAGAGCTAAATATGAACGTAAGGCCAGAGACTGCAGCTCTTATTTGTGGCATACAGCTTTTGCAAAACTAGTATTGGCATCGTGTCTTTCTATGATGTCCCAATGGCCTTATCTGTACACTTATTCCAGTACAATTTGGACATCATATCAATGAAATCAAGGGAAAGAACCGATTGTTGCCGTTCTCTGCTTTAGTAAATAGAGAACATCATGAATAAAGGTTTACAGATTCTGGTACTTTTTATAGATTTAAAAATTT
The DNA here is from genome assembly GCA_013400615.1 of Syrrhaptes paradoxus. Taxonomy (NCBI): domain Eukaryota; kingdom Metazoa; phylum Chordata; class Aves; order Pterocliformes; family Pteroclidae; genus Syrrhaptes; species Syrrhaptes paradoxus. Next base: position 38,238 of record VZTO01023464.1, on the reverse strand, counting down.
GGACCAAAATTCTGAATCAAACCGAGCCATCACATGAAATTAACCCTTCTCCAGGTTTTTTTGTCTCAGCAGGTTGGTTCTGAGCCTTTATTCTCTCCGCACACTCTGCAGGATGCATCACCTTGGGTCATTTTGTTTTGAAGGGCTCTAGTTACTATATCACCATGGGTTTAGCTAAACACTATCTTTAGCCCTGTAGATCACTTGCAACAGCGGGAGGCCTCCATGCTCCCCAGCCTGGCTGAATACAGTATTTTCAACATTTCAACAAGCACTTCAAGGAGACTTACAAAGGCAAACAGACTAGTGTGGGAGACAAGAGCACCAAATGCAAGTGTCTCCAGTAATAAACTATACTTCCAGGGGACTGTTCCTGCCTGGCACCGAGCACCTGAAAATAAATTTTAGGGTGTTCAGGCAGATCATAGTGTGTCTCTGTTTGGAGGGTAAGAAGAAAATTCCTGATGTATGTGACTCCCATTAGAATTACCCCTTCAAGTTAAGTATTGTCTGAGAGACTCACCATGTCTGTCAGCTCTTGTGAACGTCACTAAATGAAGGACTGCAGAAGGTTTAGGTTCAAGACCTCCACATATAGTTTTAGTAAATTACATGGCCAAATGTTGCTGCTCTCTTTCTAAGGTGTGTAACCATCAAGGAAAGAAAAAAACAAACTTGTCTTAAACCCAGCTCTACATCTGCAAGTGCGTGGATCAGCAGAGCTGCAGATCTTGTTGACGTGACCTTGGCTGGCACAGTGTCAGGCACTAAATTCCGTGAAAAGGGCTGTGAACAGAGGACAGAGGGAATGGCCTTCATCCTGCCCATGCCTGGGCTGCAGGGAGAAGGGGTCTGCACACCAGGGACTGCTCATGGGCTGTAATTCCTGAAAAGAGTATCGATGGATTCAAACCTCTGGAAGCACAATGATATTTAGAATGGAATGGAATGGAATGGAATGGAATAGAATAGAATAGAATTGAATTGAATTGAATTATGTATGACATATCAAGGTCCTGCGCTGGTTGATATTATCTTCTCTGAAAAAAACGGTCCACATCTTTCTGGAAAAATATATCCTCTTCGTAGTCTTCTCCTTTTCCTAGAGAAAATCACCAGAAAATTCTCTTTCTTTTCAGATATAAAAATCAAATCTGTAAATCCACTGAAATTTGTTTGTGCCCTACCACAGCTCCTGTCTGATCACTCTACTTGAAGAGCAAACTTTCTGTGTGAAGCTCAGGTTGCTTGGCTTGAGAGAGTGGGGTTATAAAAAAAGAGGGCAGAGTTCTTTGTATTTGTTACTGTTTTCTTTTTAAAAATTTATTTTTGTTGTGCAATGACAAGAATGACACCTGTCTGAATACCAAATGAAACATCCAGGGTTACAAATTGTTTGCAAGCGAAATCTTTTGGGGAGGGAGAAAAAGAGGTCCAAGAGATTTGCTTGTGTATATAAACAGTGGCTCCTCAAAGTCAGTGTCATCTCTTCCATGGAATTTAAAATGGAAGTGCTGCTTCATGGTTATAGGTACTGCTTAAATGTCACCTTTTATTCATCATGTTTATTTTACATTTAAATTAGTACCTGGTCTTCTGCATAAAGGGAAAAAAAAAGGAATTATAAAAAGGAAAGTTCCTGGCTACATGTTGACAGATTATATGGAGAATGAGTAAATGTTCTTTGCCATGGTATGTACTTGATATTAGTAGAATCTTGTAGCAATAAAGCATTTCTATTCTGGGAGCTCCTTAAACATCTTTTATTAGAGATAAGGTTAAATTATGGTACACAGAAGTTACATCTCAGAAGGTAAGATGAATGTACAGTTGCTTCAGGATTAATGAAGTTTTCAAAACAATTTACAGACCAAGAAACTATTAACACACACTAAAGATTCTATTAAACACTAAACAAGACAGTAATATCATGCAGAGTAAAGAGGAAAACAAGACCTTTGAAGAGAAAAGCAGGTTTGGGGTTTTAATAAAAATTACTTTGAAGTTTTAAAGCAGTGATTTCTAGATTGTTGAATTTCTGCAAGATCTTGATAGTCTATAGGGTCATGCTTAGGAACTTCTTGGTTTCCTGGGTCATCAGTATAGCAACAACGTTGTAATTCAGTGTCCTTCTTCACACTTCAGCTAAGACTGGACTGACACCATCTGCTGGACTATACAAGACCTCAAATAGTACACTTTGGCCCATGTTAAACTTAGAGGTAGTGGTCTGCTGACCCCAAAATCCAAAAATCATAGTCCTAGATGATGACATAAAGTGCAGGTAGTACTTACAAAATATGATGTATTCCTTACTTAATGGTTATATTATGTTCAGTGTTTGAAGAAGAGGGAACTTGCAGGGGCATTCATATCACCTAAATATGAGATACATGCAATGTAGACAACTACATTTAAGTCAGTTGATCTAACTTCCCTTTGAATTCAGAGAAAAGAAATGTACACAAATGGAATGGCCCACTTGGATGTCAATTTTAGGATGAGGTGAAAGGTGTGTTAGAGATCCTCCATGGACTATATTGGGAATCTAGACAACTGTCGTGGTTTAACCCCAGCCAACATAAGCACCCCACAGCCCCTCTGTCACTCCCCCCAGGTCGGGATAAGGGAGACAATCAGAAGAGTAAAAGTGAGAAAACTCCTGGGTTGAGATAAAGACAGTTTAATAAGTAAAGCAAAAGCTGCACACACAAGCAAAGAAGAACAAGGAATTCATTCACTATTTCCTATGGGCAGGCAGGTGTTCAGCCATCTCCGGGAGAGCCGGGTTCCATCATGCGTAACATTTACTTGGGAAGACAAACACCATCACTCTGAATGCCCACCCCCCTCCTTCTTCTTCCAGCTTTATATGCTGAACATGATAACATATGGTGTGAAATATCCCTTTGATCAGTTGGGGTCAGCTGTCCCAGTTGTGTCCCCTCCCAACTTTTTGTGCACCCCCAGCCTACTCGCTGGTGGGCTGAGAAGCAGAAGAGACCTTGACTCTGTGTAAACCCTTCTCAGCAATAACAAAAATATCTCCATATTATCAGCACTTTTCAGCACAAAATCAAAACACAGCCCCATACTATCTACTGAGAAGGAAATCAGCTCTATCCTAGTCAAAACCAGTGCAACAACTGACTCAGTTGTTACTTCCAATCCAAGTGTATCCACAATGAATCTAAAGAAATTTTTCTAAGCCCTCTACTATAAATCTAGCCAACCAGTCTGCTGTCCTGTTATTTATGTCCAGCTATGAGACATTAAGATTGTTTACAGTACAGCAAGCAAGATGGCTCAGCCAGTATTCACCTCTATTCCCTATGACATTAGAACTACCTCAAACATTTTACTCATAGTATTCAAATTAGTCATTTCAGATAACAGTAAAATACAGGGCAAAATTCCATGTAACTGATGGAATTCTATTAAAAAGATTGCATAATAGGAAATATTTTGTGTTCTCCTAGGTAAAAATTTTATCTGTATTTACCAAAAAACCCTTTAAACCTTTAATATTGAGTTAAATAAATAGCTGATCATTTTTTGCACAAGCTGGAATACACTGGTCATGTTTTTCAACTATGACCTTGTTTATACCAGTCAGCCTGTAGTTCTCAGCACTCAGAGGTCAAGAAAAATCATACTTATGGTTGAGCAAACACCTAAAATGTGTGATGATTCAAGGCCCAGGTCATTACTGTTGCTGTAGCTTTCGGTCCTATTACACAGATGGTTGACTGACTAACAAGCAGGGAGCAGAGTGGGAGTGAGCAAACACTTTTCTACATAGATCACAACCTCATCTGAGCAAGGCTGACACTGATGCACTGATTGATCTAGGGCATCTGTCTGTGAGTGTCCACACACCTAAGGGCTCTTCTCCTGCCCACAGATTTCCTTTCCCCTTACAGTAGGTCGAGTCAAGGCCAACACAAGCAGGACGTGCTCCACAGCTGGCATCTCTGTTTAGTACTGGTGACATAACAGTATTAGAGGGACAGATGGGTTACACTGTCACTGCAGGGTGGGTCATGCCGTGCCTGACCTGTCTTTATTGCTGATAGGTGCATGCTGGGGTCTTCACTCAGACCTCAGATGGATCCAGACCTTCTCTGCTGGTGTGCTACTCGACTAATCTCATGGTTACACCTGAATATAACCTTGTGTTCGTAGTCTGTACTCATGAAAGGAGGATTTGGGATGCAGCAAAGGCCCAGGAAGTCTTTTTAGAATGCCGCATATGTATTAAAAATGCCAAACAACTCTGGCAATATTATCTAGGGTAAAAAACATTAATAACCATCTCATGATTTTGGTGATGGGGAGTGAAAGGGATTTCACCTGTGGGACAGGTGAATCCATTATAAATCCATTATGAAGAGCTTCCAGTTTACTCAAAACCATATAGTGTTGACTGCTGTGTGAGAGAAGACACTAGGGCAGATACTGCCTGATATGAATGTCAGCTCCAATGGACTCAGTGTGCAGAATGTGACTGTGTATCATTTCTCAGTTGAAGAGTGCACCAAATTTTTCATACCCTTTGATAAGGCTGATTTACATTGTTGATACTTTTTAAAATGGCAGACCAGAAGATCTCATAACTAGGACCTTCTCCCATTTATATTGATCTAATTTCACTCAGTTAAATTTAAGACCAGTTTCATATCCTTCTGTTGGCTTTCTTATACATAGAAAACTTTGTGCACATTTTTCTCTTTAGTGTGTGTTTCTGTGAGTTTCATTGTAACGAAGGTCCAGTATATGAGAATTGGCTCAGACGTTTATTTGATAAAATCTTTTCTCTCAGAGGTATTAAATTCAATAATTTCATTGACACCTTCATGCTGCACATTTATTAGGACTTTATTCCCTCCAAGAACACAGTCTCTTCTCTAAGCAGTAACTTATTGTTGTAGTAGTTTATCAGAGAGATATGCCTAAAGATTTCTGTTAACAGTGAATATTTTGTATGGCAGTTCCATGCAGCGACTCACTAATGAGAACTGAGGAGAAAGAGAGGGGATTTTACTCAGCCGTATATGAGCAAAATAAGTGGATTAATAGAAAAGAATTACAACAGCTAGATTTCAACATATTCTTTGTAGCTTAATGGAAAAATTTAATGAGGAACCAAAGAATGGGAGGAAGCTACACACTACCTAATATTTCATTTGGGCTCATTCACGGTTCCAAGTGGAGCTTAGAGTTAGCAGTTAATCGTTAATGGTTATCAGAGGGTGCTAAACTTTAGCAGCTTAGGTAACTGCATTTCAAATATGGTGTTCTTAAAAAGCAAAATTCTCCCAAGTCTGAGGATAATCACAGGATCTATTTGCTTCATAGGGTCCTCAGCACAGTTATTTGCTCTGTATTTGTCCCTCTCTGTGCCTCTGTGGATTTTTGTTTCCAAATGTAGTGCAATAGTTTTTCAATCTTACAAGCTTCACCAAAACACTATAGCAAGGATTTCTGCAACTTAATTCCAAGCTATGCAAAGAGCTGCCTGCTTTTATAAATTTTAAACCTGCCACTTGCTACCTTATTTGATATCCCACGTTTTCATAGTGGAAGAGACAATGAGTAGTCATTTCCCTGTTACAGTCTCCTGGATTTTGTAGACTTCTGTCATACTCTCTCTCAAAGTTCTGTTTCCCAGGCTGAAGAGCCCAGGTGTCCTTGGCCATCCCTCATACAGAAGTTGTTCCACTTCTTTGATAATCTAAGCAGGAACCCCTTTCTTAAAACTTTTTTCAGCTTTACCAAATCCTTGGCAAATAATATTTCATTTATCCTTTTTGAAAATGGGAAGGGGGAAAGGGAGAATATCTTTACATGGTGTTTCATACACAAATGCATCACGAATTTCCCCATTTGTCTTATTCCCTGTTCCTTTCTTTGAGTTTGATTTGACAGTTAATAGCCAATATTTACATAGAAATACTTTTCTGTTATACCTCCAAGAGCTCACTCCTGAATGACAATCACCAGCTTGTAGCCCATTACCATGGGTATAAAGTTAGGATTGTTTTCGTTGGTTAGTTTATTTTACATCTACCTACACTGAAATCTATCTACCACATCACTGCTCTTGCAACACTTAACAGTTCATGCGAACAATTTAGGATTGTCAGCAACCTTTGCCACCTCAGTCTTCACCTTTTTCCAATCACTCACTAATTTATCGAGCAGCAGGGTCCCTACACAGCTCCTTTTGGTCATGCAATCATCTGCTGCCATCTTCCTTGTCCTTTTATCCATTCCTTACTCATGCGAGGGCTTTCTCTGTCTCCCTGGTTTCTCTGAACACCTCTGGCAAGGGACCTTTTGAAAAGTTATCTGGAAATCCACCTGAGCTCCAGACAGCTACTACAGCATATGAAGCCTATTAGTAGGATTTAATAGATGTGTAGGAGGACTTCAAACAATTCTTATTTTAGGGGATGCTGAGCTCACAGCTACTACACATATAGGATAAACATTCATATCACACTGCGCTCTGAAACTACTTACTGTTTATTAGCACCTTACAATTTTATTTGTGTTGAGGAAAACAAAACACTTATTTCAATGAAATAATTCCTAATACAGATGCTGATCCTGCACAGATACTGACAAGGAAGTCTTCGTTTAGTTTCTAGAGCATTCTTTAGCTAAAGTATTCATAAAATACAGCAATTATAAAAGCCCATGTGCATCAGAATTTGACTAACAATCACCTTATATGAACTCGATTCCTGTTCTGGGTATGCCGCAGGAGGATCTGCAGAGCAGCGTGCTTTCAAAGGTGAAATAAGAGGAATATGCCCCAGGAACTGAAAGCAGAGATAAAAAGGAGAAGAACTCAGGGTTTTCAACATACTGCTGATGAGATATTCATCTCTTCACGTGCCGGTAATGACTCATGCAGTCAAGGGCTAGTTCACATTTATCAGGATAGGTCCTCATCACACCACCCTGCTCTGTGCACATGATCTTTGGGTCATCTCACTACACACCACTGACAGCTGGGAAAGAAGGCATTGGCCTCATGACATCAACCAGGACATCCACCAGGACATCCACCTAGCTATGAAGTTTCTTTGCTTCTTTACAAGGCTTGGATTACATTACAACGACAAGATAAAACACAGCGTGTAGTTCTGAGCATCTCACCCACTCCCTTGTGGACTGCTAAAAATTGAAATAGATATGTTTCAGTGCTATGTCAAAGCCAAGGTTCTGCAGTCTGTGTTCCTCTGACAGCCTGGAATGAATATTTTGATCAATAAATTTTATTTTAATTCTCATACTTAAAAATTCCATTAGTTTCACAAATGCAGAATGTATATGAGACAGCAATCAGTAAACTTAAATGCAATAAACATAAAATAAAAGACCTCACAATACAAGCATCCCTGCAAGTGTATTGATTTTACAGTAAAAGAAAAAAAGGTTCAGCATTTGCTGGGGCTAAATTCAGAATACTAGATCCAGAAAACTCCCATCTCTCTCCTTTCCCAATTTTATCTACTTCTGTGCTGACCATTACTGTGAATTCTTTACTACAGTCACTCTGTCTTATCCAGATGATGGACACATATTCTCTTCTTTCACAGTAGAAATATCTTCATGTGAAAAGAGAACACTCAATGTTACGTACCAAATAACGGCAACTCTTCTTACCTCTTTCAATATCCTCCCACCATCAAAAGAAACAGTACAAATAAATAACATAAATCTCTTTTTATTTTTTTCTCCTTCTGTAATGCAAGAGTAAAATATATTCTTCAAGTTTCTATTTTTGTTTCACTGTAAAGAGAAATTGCCTATGGTTCAAACTGGGGCACAGATAAATTTGGATAAAAATTCAAACCTCAGAGAAATGAATTAGAAATTAAAATGAATTAGAGGTAAACTAACATATGTTATTCTCTAAGTATGGGTTAAAATGGCAAAAAAAAAAAATTCTTGCCATCACTTTGGAGGTGTAACTTGTCATTCATGTCTGGTTTAGGCACACTGTAGCTGAATTATGAAATCACTCCTGATTTACAAAGGGTATATATTTCAGACTGGTGGGGCTTGATTGGCTTTTTGAAGCCTCATGAATATGGATTAGCCTTGAACCCTCTAGAATCTTTGGAGTTGGGTGCATTCTTTGTCCACCATATTAAGCAAAAAACAATTAGCTTTCATATGAGAAGGTAGGCAATAAACAGAGATTTGATGGTCACCCCACAGGAGAAGGACAGAATCTAAAGGGGAAGGAACAGGGCAAAAGAACATTTAGAGGGTACATGCTAACTGCAGGGATTTTTAGTAGAAGACAGTATGAGATGAACAGAAGGTCTACATTCCTCTTGGTGTATGTTACTGGAAAAGCTTGGAGTTACGCCCAGGAGTCCTGAATCTTTCCCACTTTTTAATGAAAAAAAAAAATAAAAAAAAAAGAAACAAAAAGAAAAAAGAAAAAAAAAGAGAGATATCCTGCAGAAGAAGACAATATTTGATCAGGAAATTAAAACTGTATCAAAACATATACACCTATAAGTTTGCAATATATATTTATGGATTTTCTTTGTTTTGGCTTTCTTGAGAGAAAAAGAGGAAAAAAAAACAGAAGAAATAAACTATTTAGAGAAGTTTCTGTTCTCTATGATCAGTACAAGAATAAGGGGATATCTGATTATAATATTGTAAGAAAATATCTATTCACCATGGTCCTAGATGGTAGAAATTGTTTCTACAGGACATTGCTGAGGCCGAATCTTCAGCACATTCCAAAGAAGGCTGTATTTTTCAACAGATTTTGGAAGAATACTCAAGCTCTACAAGAATAAATACAAGTACAAGAAATGAATAAGTATGCTTTAAGCCATCCCTCCAGATCTTAGGTCTTGCTATGTAATTAATGTCATATTTACTTTCTGTGGAACTCCGTCTTTCTTTTCTTCTTCCCCTTGATGCTGGCCACTACCAATGAGAAATGATTTACTTATAAATTATTAGACCAATTATTTTTCTATTTCGCCAGCTGGTACAACTGGAAAATGATACCAAAATTAGTTCAATGAGTCTAAACTGAAAATTTTCCTTTCAGAATTGCTGACCTTTCCTTTTTTTTAATTAATTTTTTGAGTTACAACAGCTAACAAAAATAAGTTCTTATGGAAAAATATAAAGAAACAAAATAACTTGGTTTGACTCATTGCAAATTTTGCCTTATTTTGTAATCTATGAAAGATATAAAATGTTAATATTTTTAGTATTATGTCATTACATGGTTTGCGCAATTCAATATGACATATCACATCCACTGTGTTAATAAATGTTATTCTAAATGGTAATTACTTTTGAAATTGGTATTCTAGTGGAAAAAATGGTATTCTAACTGGTTTTTTGTCATTGAGTTTAGTATTCAATGGTTCTGTATCTTGAGCAATAAAAAAAACACACCACAAAAAAAACAGACAAACAAACAAACATAAAAATGAAGCTTTTTAACTTTTTATTGGTGTTAACTAATTATTTTAAAATAAAATTTTAGCAAAATTAATCTGTTAATATTGATGAACCAACACTTTCTATTCAGAAAATTGTTCCATTGTCTCCTTCAGCCACAGTTACCAAGTTATAAATATAATATACTGAAGCAATTTCTGCTGTTGCAAAAATGGTATTGAAGATAAGATTTGGTTGGAAGTTTTTAACTAATGATAGCAGTAATAAAGGTTGACATTCTCAGTAAAATTGTTTAACGTAGCTGTGCATGTCCAGGATAACTTGATTATTTTTTTCCCAAACTTTTTTCTTCTCTAAACAAAGTTATTTGCTTTATGTGAACTGATAGCTACCAGAATACACGTTGTAGTATCACAGTTAACAAAAACTAGTAGGAGTATATACATATATTAGTGAAGGCTTCATTGTGACTGTCACTGAAATCCTCAGCTTAGAACATTTTTTTTTGTGCAAATGAGGGACAGTTAGACATTGTGTCAAGTACAGATAACCAAATAACCCTTTGTCATGAGTCTTCAAACTATAACATGAATAATGGGTGTTTATAGAGAAGTTGGAGGAAAAAAAATGGAACCTGAAAAACACTGGAGATACAGAATTATTGCAGCAAACAGGATATCCATGGTAGCTACAGTGCTCATTAATTTAAATGAATGTTCTAATTTAGATGGCAGAGCACCTAAGATGAAGATAGATAAATAATGAAGTATAACAAATAAATTGGTTCAGTGTTGTTACATACAGCATATCACAGACACATTTTATGAGAACAAATGTGAGTAGTTAGCAATAAGGGAATATGGGAAAGGAAATCCCTGAAATTAACACCAATTCTTGCTGTCTCAACTACTCTCAACTTCCCTAAAGAGATCATGTAAATAGTTCACACTGTCTGTTGTTTCTCTGCCTTTTGTCAAATCAAGATTTTTGTTGTTTTACGTGGCTTTGAAATAAAAAAAATATAAAGTTATATTATCAATGATTTTATTGATGTAATAACATCTGCTACACATCACAAGAAAGCTGAACTTATCAGACCACAGCTTAAAAAAAACACACCACAAACTATTTAATTCTGGTATGTTGCCTAATTAATACACAACAGATTAGACTGCATAAGCAAATATTTTTTTTTACGTGGTGTTATCATGGTTTATTAAAAATTACTTATTCTTTGTCCCACTTTAGTAAGGCACAATCCACTTATAAAGATATTAAAAAGATATTTGATGTCATATACTAGCAATTAATTCTCTCATCCTCCACCACCCAAACCAGATAGAACAGAAATTCTCTCACAGCAACATTTAACAATACAAATCCGCAGATGTGCTCATCATCCCATCAGAGATTCATTTGGTGATTACCTGACAGAAATACATTCATTCTGTATTAACTGTTAGCATTAACAGAAGTAGAGGTCCTTTGGGTGTGTATGAAAGCCACAGACTATCTCTCCATTCCCTTCTTTCTTCTATTTTTTTCTGTGATCTACTATTTAAAGTATTATGTTCTTCATCCACATCATTGCCAAACAGCTTTCTTCCCAGGTCCTATTATTTACAAGGCAGAAACTGCTCCCTGTCTCACTTCATGTATTTGTTTGAGAAACTTAATAATATTCATCTTTCCTACAACTGGGATAATATTTCACATCAATAGCTTGTAGTAACATGTAGGAAGGAACTGGGGCTGATTTTCCATCTCCTGTGGAAATCATGTATACTTGAGGTAATTCTTATATGACTGTGTAGGTCCACTGACCTTAATGCAGATATGTAAGATTTATATAATTGCTAAATCTGTGGGTCACAGAAAGAAGAAAGGCCAGGGGACTAATTATAGGGAAGAAGTAGGCTGTTAATAAACACAGAATTAAGCAAATTTATGTTGTTAAAACTTGAGCAAAAAGGTTAAAAGGAATAAACATGATTCCTCCCCTTTTGAGGTAGAAACTCTGTCTCTAAATATTTTTTAAAATTCACACACATTTGTTTCTCGCATTTTCTATTTCCTTTTCTTTAAAACATATCAAAGAAAAACAAAAATAAAGCAGAAGCTCTCAAATTTCCTTTGTCATGTACACTTACAGGAGAGAGAAATTAGCCTATNGGTAGTCATTGACAAGAAGATCAGAATTTAAATTGTTGTGTTAATAGGCTTAAATAAAGCAGGTGGGACAAAATGGCCACAGAGCTCTTGATAAAAAACATTTTTTGTTGTGCTTGAGTCTTTACCAAAATCGGTTCTCAACAGAAAACAAGGTGATGCAAAGGTGAGGACCAAAGGGAATGTATTACAGAATTAAAAATAACTGTGGTATGAGAGTTCTTAAGGTGACAGTTTACTCTGGGTGCTAAGTTTGTGATGTTTGTTATTTATGTTGTGTTATTTATGACATTAAAAAGAGATCCATATAAATCCTGTCCCTGAGCTACATACTAGCTCACACATTTATAACTTCTGATGATATGGACTTTGGTTCACAGCCCTGTATGGAATGCATAAAGATCTCAAACACATTGACTGTTGGAGCATGGTGGTTAAAACCAACAGATGGAGTGAGAGTGAGTCAACGGACTTCTTGTGAAGAAGTCATTGCATGGTCTCTCTTCCATCCTCAGTCCTTTAGTCCTTGTTGTACCAAAGTCTTCAACTGGAGTTTCAAGGTCCTGTCTCAGTGTTGACAATAATCTGCATTGAAGGGAGGACCTTTATAAACATCCTTCCTTTCCTTATTCCAAGCAAATAAAATATTGCCATTCAAGTTATGACATTGCCCATTGCACCATAACCCGCAAGAGCAATGGGAACAGAACAGGGTTGTGTTTAACAGGAACAACTGCGTTATAGCCAAGATCCTAGACGTGTCTTATTTACATAACTGAATTCTGCATTTATAGTTCAGTATAAATAATTATAGAATTATATCCAGTTTTCTTCCAATTAATAAAAAATGTGGAGCCTGTTTTTGTGGCTGAGTAACACCTAATCATCAGGGGTTTAGCTGCGAGGTCTAATGTTGTGTAATACGTTGTGAAAACTTGAGAGAACATGTAACCATGCTTGAACAAAAAGTTAAATAGAGGACCAGGAGTGTTGTACCTGGTGTGTTTGACAGTTATAGCTAACATTGTCTCAGCCTATTCTCAGACGCAAACAGTGAGACCTTGCAGCCCCAGTCAGAACAGAATGGAACCTGGTAGAGCTGTTTATGTTCCACATAATTCAGTGTAACTTTAAGCTTCATCACAAAGAACAATCTTGCTCTGTTCTTCTGCACTCAGCTGCAGGTATTTTGGGATTTAATAGCTGTTCAGCTGCAAGGTGAGTCAGTTGAGCTTGATGCTAAAACACAAACTTATTTTTGGTTGATTTTTTTTTTCATTATAACAGTGAGTTGAAGTAACTCATTGCATGATTGGTTTTTCAAAACTTGAAGGAGACTTGTAAGAAAGATGAGGACAAACTTTTTGGTAGGATCTGTTGCAATGGGACAAGGGGTAATGTTTTAAACTAAAAAAGAGTAGATTCAGGATAGATATAAAGATTAAATTTTTTACAATGAGGGTGGTGAAACACTCGAACAAGTTGTAGATGCGTCATCCCTGAAAATATTCAAGGTCAGGTTAGACAGGGCTCTGAGCAACCTGATCTAGCTGAAAATGTCCCTGCTCATTGAAGGGGAGTTGGACTAGATGACCTTTAAAGGTCCTTTCCAACCCAAACCATTCTATGAATGCTAAATATAGTGGCTAAAACATGCACAGAGGGGAATGGAAGAGGTTCTAGAAGAGGGCCTGTGTCTCAAGTGCAGTGGACTTATTATAACATGAACCTTCCTACTAAGTGTCGTTCATCAGTTGCTAACCTGTCCATTGCAGAGCCAAATCCCTGTTGTACTTTGTATCTGCTTTTCCTCTTACGTCTTCCTATATTGCCTGTGATTTCTCTGGACAGCCATCTTTTCTTTTCATTTTACCGATTCCCAGTTTCTTGAGGAGAATTTAGCCACCAGCTCAGATAAACCACCAGCATTCAAAATTTGCATTCATCGGCAGCTTACAGTATCTCGTGTCATGTTATTCACCCGTAAGCTCAATCATGAGTCACTGTTGTAGAGCCTGGCATGTTGGCTGTTGAACAATTTCCCTTTTGTGCCAGGAAAGAGACCTCAGTGATAAGAAGTAAAATTAATCCTTAGCATAATTATGCCTGTCAATGACCTGAAAAAAGTTTGTACTCTTTTTATGCATTCTTTAAATTTTTTTTTCTCTGTTTTGCTCTCTTGCACAGGGTTTTTTTTACTTGATGCTTAAGTCTCATGTGGGATGGATCTTAGTTTTACTCTAAAACCTGAAGTTGTGGTCTTAAAGAAGAGGATGAAGCCTGAACAGTTAAAGCAGAAAGAGATTTCTTATGAGAGACTGTATAAACTACTTTCCATTTTTTATTTTATGCCTTTGCTATTAAATTTGATCAAATAATTAACCTTAATGTAAAGCAGATACTTTGCTAAAGATGCACATGCCTTACTATTGCAAAAAAATAAGAGCAATTAGCTACAGTGTTTTGATATCTGCAAAATATACTACCCAGGCAATAAGGTCCACATTTTAAGAGGCATTTAGGCATCTAGACATGCAAAATTGTCACTCGGGAGGATAGTTTGTAAGTGCTGAGGCAGTTAACTGTCTTTAAGTGGCAGTTAAGCACTGGGCTATCTAAATCCTTTATTTCCAATCTGACAGTCAAATGAAAAATTTCATGAGAAAAGAGGTTCAAATTAAACTGAATTTTAGAAAAAAAAATACATAAATATACATAAATATTTTCAAAGCATCTTTGTATTTTTGGCACTTGGAGGGAAGGGGGAGAAGAGGGAACTGGAGGCATCTGTTTCTAAGTAAAATCCCAATGGTCTGAGCATTATTCAGAGTATGAAAGGCTTAATCACAGTTCCCACATCTGTCTGAGGTGTTTGTACACACACCTCCACAGCTGCCCAAATTTCTCATCAGTCTAAACTTTTCTATAACAGTTTTCCTTAATCACTTATTGGATCATTTACAGTTTACATGGAATATGTTAAACTACCAGAGCCAAAGATCAAGATAATTCACCACCTCAGACATCAAGGATCTCAAACAGTAAGAGAAACGCCTGGATTCTCACCCCTTCTTGATGATAATTTGTGCAAAGAACTCTATTGACCAGAGGTTGCAATTTTTCACCTTTCTCTTTTTTCAAATACTACCCAGCTCCTCTGGATCCATCTTCTGGGATGCTGCAGATAGAGATTTCTCAGATCTCTACATACAGAGGTAGAAACAAATTTGAGTTTCACAGCCTAGACCAGTCTTTTAAGCGTGAAATGCCTGTCAAAATGTACTGTTAGTTCCTCATTTACTATATTTTGTAAAACTAGACCTCCATTTAAAAAAATAAAATCAAATCAATCCTGTTTAACAGGAGTCCTAAAGAAGCCTTAAGTAGTGGGTTTGACTGATAAAACCCATTTATTTCTGGAGGTAAGGTAAAGGTCTTATTTCCCTGTCTCTAAACAGAAGAATCCCAATGCTGGCACACGTCTGAAATGTCAGTGCAAAGGAACAATCAAGTCAGTGCAAAATTTGAAAGCACTGCATTTTGCTTCAGCTACTTTGCCTGTAAACCCAGAGGAGACCTGCCACCTCACAAAATCTGTCCTTTGCCTGTTTGGCTTCAAGGTCTAGTTTTTGTTTTCAAACATCATTCGAAAACATTACCTCTGATACCCTGAACTAATTGCTAATAGATAACAGTTGATTTTTCCCCAAATCATATAAAGAACTTAGATGAGAGAAAGACTGAAGTTTTGAGGGAACAAGGAAAAAAAAAAAAACGCAAGCAAGACAGGACAAGGCACGACATGGCAAGGTGAGGAAGGAGAACTTTCCCTGATATGCTTGTATCAAATCTCCTAATTCCCTCATACCACCTAGAACTTTCTTCTTGCAGCAATCCCTGCAAGAACTGGTGAGCCCAAATTCACTATTTTTTTTAATTATTGGTAAGCTTTTTACTGCCAGATTAGTTAGTACTTCATCTTTAGGTATTTTTTTCAAAGTCTCCTAGGCTTCCACCTGCATCTTCAACCACCCAGCCACCTGTAATAATCAGACTCTCTAGGGATCAGGTGGCCAGTAAGTCACCTGAAACTCTGAGAAAAGCTTGGAAGACTATAGATGATATTCTTAACATATCTGAGGTAGCAAAGCACAAAGAAAATAATTTTGATATTTCATATACATCACAAGTAAGCAAAAGGAAAAGTATGGTGTTGTGGTTTTAAGGCCACTCCACAACTAAGCGCCATGAGGCCTCTCACCCACTCCTCCCCTCTGGTGCGATGGGGAGGAGAATTGGGAGGACAAAAAGGTAAAAACCTCGTGGGCTGAGGCAAGGACAGGGAGGGTTCACTCACCACTTACAGTCATGGGCAATAAACAGAATTAACTTGGGGAAAACACATAAAAAATTATTTGTTTAACGATCAAAACCAGAATAAGATAATGAGAAAGGGAACTACATCATAAAAAGGCACATCTTGCTCACCCCTCCCTTCTTCCCAGGCCCAAAGGCTTTGTTCCCAATTTCTCTACATTATCCCCCCGGCAGTGCAGGGGGAAGGGAATGAGCGTTGCAGTCAGTCCATGTTGTCTCTGCCACTCCTCCCTCCTCAGAGGAGGGCTCCTCACATTCTTGCCCTGCTCCAGTGTGGGGTCCCTCTCATGGGAGAGTCCTTCACAAACTGCTCCAACGTGAGTCCTTCCCACAGGCCGCAGTTCTCCACTAACTGCTCCAGCGTGGGTCCTCTCCACAGAATCACAGCCTCCTTCAGGTGCAGCCACCTGGTCCAGCGTGGGGTCCTCCAAGAGCTACAGGGTGGTATCTGCTCCACCATTAGATCTCCATGGGCTATCAAGTTCCATGAACTGCATAGGGACAATGTGGATCCATAGAAACCGAGGCTGGGTAGGCAGCTTGGCCGGGGTCTGCCCAGGGATGCATCTCCCCTCCCTGCGCTGTGCCTCCTCTTAAATATCTTATTTGCAGAGGTGTTGGTTGGTTTGGCCTTGGACAGAGGTGACTCCAAATTGGATGTGAGGAAACTTCCATCTGTTTCTCTGTAGTCCCAAAAAATACCCAAAAACCCACCACACAAACCCACAACGTATATATGTATAAATTGGATGCAGTGTGAAGTAGTTGCCAACAACTGCAAGGGCGAATGACCTAGAAAGGTTAGACATATAACCAGAAAACCTCAAAAGGCAATATCATGGGGAAATGCAAGGTAATAAATGCAGAAGGGGAGGAAAACAGAACACACATTCAACACAAAGAGAAAATCCAGAGTAGTAGTGCTAAAAGTGACTTACAGGAGAGAGAAATTAGCCTATAAGACCTGAAATTGTAATGTGATATGACAACAAAAAGCCAAAACAATTTTGGCTCTCTGATGTACAGCTACTCTTTAACAGGGCACAGATGTGATAATCTGTCTCTACAATGTTGTAAAAACTGCATGAGCAGCCTTTCCCTAAAACAAGATGAAAGGGCAAAAAAAGGGTTTTAAAAAAATAAAAAAGAGAACATTTTAAAGCAGTTTTGATATATGCTATAGGGACAGATAAGCAAAATGACTAGGAATAACCAGTTGTCCCTGAAAAACGGCACAAGAAAATGCAAAAATTTTGGGGGACAGCAAAAGACGAGATACTGCTAGTCCAAAATTTAAGACAGCAATAAGAATTTTTTTTCAGTTCACGGCACGCCTGGACCATGTACATTTAGAGTAACCTGGCTGATGAGCCTGTCTCAAGAAATCCATAGAATCACAGAATCAGAGAATGGCTAGGGTTGGAAAGGACCTTAAAGATTATCAAGTTCCAACCCCCCTGCCTCATCCAGCCTGGCTTTGAACCTTATACAGGTCACCTCACAGAGATCTTTTTATGAACTGCAAACCCAATAGTAGACTGAGAGAATTATTTCTTTATAGGGATAACAAAAATGCCTAAAGGCTTCAGCCAGGACTGAACTCTCCATGTGTGTGGTGCAAAACCTGTAATCTCTGGCTGAGGAAGATGACAATCTTAATTTCAGACAAGGTAATCAGTGGGTAAGACAGTAAAAAGGGTGAAATCAGAGAGAAGACCATGTGTTGTTATGAATGCTGATTAGTGCAAAAGGATTTTTTTTTCATTAATCCAAGGCACACCTACAATCACTGCAATATTGTGAGTTCTCAGAGCCCTTAATTTTACCCATATACACAAAACGCAAACAAATCCATTCTCTTTCCTAGTGTCTTCATACCTGAGGCAGTGACCATGCCTAATTTACTCAAGCCTTTACACAGATATTCCTGGTATTTCTGTCAGTTGTCTATGTAGAAAGCTCTCCATACTTATGAATGCTAGCTTATAACATCTATATGGGTAAGAGATGGCTAAAGCA
>VZTO01023464.1:3224-19404 GCA_013400615.1 Syrrhaptes paradoxus | reverse complement strand
AAATATTTCTTCCTAATATCTAATCTAAATCTACCCTCTTTCAGTTTATACCCATTACCCCTTGTCCTCTCACTACACTCCCTGATAAAGAGTGTTTCCCTATCTCTCCTGTAGCCCCCTTTAGGTACTGGAAGGCTGTTATTAGGTCTCCTTGGAGCCTTCTTTTCTCCAGGCTGAACAAGCCCAATTCTCTCAGCCTGTCCCCATGGGGGGGGGTTGCTCCAGCCCTCTGACTATTTCCATGGCTCTCCTTTTGGGTTCCTGTTGCTCCAAAAAGCAGCGTAAGTGATCATACGTTGCTNACCTCTCCTTAACCCAGTCTTCACTTTTGTGAATTCCTTTTATTGAATTGTGTGAATGATCTGTAACCCACTGTCTTAATTTCATGGGTTCTAGTTATTGTGCTGGAGGACAGAGCAAACAGATAATCCTTATACATTAATGTCGTGCCATTCACAGCATTGTGGAGCTCAGTGGAGCTCCCTGAATTATGTCGTTTCCATGATAAAGAGTGCCAGATCACTCCAGCATAGCCTGCATGGGCATAAAACTTTTGATCATCTTTGCTTCTCTTCTCTGAACCTTTTCCAGTTCTAATATATAATTTTTTGACATGAAGAAACTGTAGGAACCATGGTTTTATGTAATTAGCTTCTCTTTTGTTTTCTGTTCCCTTCACTGTGAGTCTTCTCTGTTTATTTTTAGTGATCTTGAAGGGATGTATTCAAGGAATTACTTATATCTCAGCCCCAAGGTCTCATTACCCAGTGTCTGGAGTGAATTCAGAGTTTATCATTTTTTACCTTGAAGAACTCTGTATCATCAGCAAACTTTGTCACAACACATCCCTTTTCCAGGTCATTTATATGTCAAACAGCAGGTTCAAGAACACCAACCTGTGTGACTTCACTTCTGACCTTCCTCTATGGAGAGGGCTGATCACTTACCTAGCCCTATTAAGTCTTCCGGAGCTTATGATCCTTTCTATTTTCTTCATTTGGATGCAACCTTCAGGTTTTTTATTAATATCTGCTTAATTCTGAAAAGACTTCCTTTAACTTTGCTGCTTAGTCATTCCTACTTTTTCTTAGGTCCATTGGAATAGGTGGTGCACACAGGCACTGAACTTTCCATGCAGCATCCCTCAAAAGTCACCTGCTAAATTTTAGTTATGTTACCTACCTTTTTTCAGCTTCTTTTTAACAAACGTCCTCATTTTTATATAGATCCTCTTTTTGAAGCTTAACATAACCACGATGATTTTTTTTTTTTTGGCCTTTATTGTTTGCCTGGGGAATCCCAACTGTCCTGAAATAAATTTTCAGCATTTTCTTTTCCAGAAAATATCTTTATTATGGAAAAAAATAAAAGGTTTTAGTGATCTGCTTCCAAGAGCTCAGGAAGAAGTGACAATAACAGACCTCAGCAAGCTAACTAGGAAAGGGGAGGAATGAAGGAGGGTTAAAAAATACACAAATACATGCAGCAGGCAAAGGCAAGAGCAGATGCAGGATGGAGATACCTGCAACACCCTGTGGCCCAGAGAATGAGTGAAAAAAGCGTTCCTAACCTTCAAATATGAAAGCTGGGTACAAAACTATTATGTGAGTGCTGCATATAAAAAAGAGAGAAAAGAGTCCTGTTGAGTCCGTGAGAGCTCTGTTGCCCCGCAGAAACCACCCTCTTTTTCACTCGACCCTGTCTTTGCCACAGAGAAGAAACTTATTTTTCAGAATGCCGAGTCCACATCCCTTTGATCAATACCCATCTGTTGTCTCTCTTATTCTTAGATTAGCAACTCTTTTATCAGGAGTTGTTGGATTTTAGTTTGTTAAAAAATTTTATCTTTACATTTCCCTTGTAAAGAATCAGGTAATGACTGAGGTTAGCAGGCAACACTGTAATAATATAAATATTCCTAAAATGGACCAGAGATGTCGGTCTCCTGAGGTGTGATCTCTGAACGCACTCTGGAACCTTCTTTGGAATATATGTTTCTTTTTTTCCCCTTTCTTCAAAGAAGAGGACTCATACTTAATGTAAGTCAATTTTTTGCTGTGGGGAAAATCTTGACTCCGTAACACCTGTATCTGCCCACAAAGTTCTGAGTAACAGCCTCCACTCCAACAAAAGGGGAACAAAGGCTATTAAAAGCTGTATTAATATAATATACAACCATGGCACTAAGTATTATTACTTCCACTTCTGGTATGCCAAAATCATTTATACTCCAGATGTGTTCCCTTTCAGTAAAATGTAACAGGCTCCAGTTCCATCTGTTCCTGCTACTGTGGATGCAAAACCCATTTTAGTGAAGAAAACATGGCCCAAAATATAAAGCAAAATACAGAGTACAAAAAAAAAATCGTTTGGCCTTAAAGGAACTGTCTCTTTTTTGAAAGCTTCATACTGAGCAAACAAAAGCAGAAGTATCTGTTGATGTAATATTTATCACTCAAATCAGTAATGTTGCAATGATCAAAGGAAATATATTTACCAGCAGGGTGCTGGGTATAGATTTTGTTAGAGTTTGAAAGCAAGAACAGTAAAATATTGAATCCTGAATATAATTTTAATACATTAGACTCTTCTGACAACAGCTCTGCCCTGTTATAACTCCAGTAGAAATGAAAATATTAACGTAAGGACCAAAAGAATAACTTCTGAAAGAATATTCTTTTCTAAAAAAGAGGAGATAAGTCTTTGCACTATTATGCTTTCATGAAAATTCAGCAATTCCTGCACTATGACAAACCAACAAAAACTCTTTTCTTTGAACTTTTGCTTTCATTTGTGCAATCAAAATGTATCAATATTTAGTAAAGAACAAGGAACTCTTTCTGAAGGACACATTCCGTTTTTGACTCGCCAGGGCAGATAAGCCTCAACCAACCCTTTATTTAGTTTTTTCCTGTTTCAAACACCTTTTCCAGAGAGGGTGAGTGAACATTCATTTACGGCAGCATTTACATTGTTGGATATGAGGCCTTGATGGTAAAGAACACTTGAGGAGACAAGGGGAAATAGCAGTTTTGCCTCTATTTATCTTGAAGTATTTATGCCAAAGATTTCTCAAAACCCCCATTTCTGATTTAGTTTCAGCTAAAATTTTTATAACCTTGCAGCTGGTATTCACTGAGAGTAAGAGAGGCAGAAACTGTGGAGAATGTGAACTTGTTCTGAGTGATATTTATCGTTCTTTTTTTCCCACTAATAATTAGATTTTGTAGGGAATACTACTATGTTGACTACCTGCACCTCTACTTGAACCCAAATAATAAACTGAGATCTCCTCTGGATCACTATTTTTGAGATGACACTGCTATTTCCATTTTCATGTCATGCAGTCATTGTCCCTTTATCTTTGCAGAGGTTCAAACTTTGTAAATGTAATGGGATTTGCTTGTTTCAGCATTCAAGTTGCTGTTGTTCTTTCTTTAAGTTTGGTCATTGAATGGAACAAGTATTGCATTCATTTGATAAAGGTAGATTAAATTTTTTTCACAGTACATTGATGTCCTAGATTCATAACCTTACAGAGCAAATCTGGGGGGAGATTTGACCCTCAGGGTCTAGGCCACAGAATAAAAATACTGAGGAAGCTGTAGTGGAAATACCCAGATGTCCTAACTGTGAACAGATTGTACTTTCTGCAGTTCCAGCAGGAATTCCAGGTGCCTACCAGTTGCAAAGCTAAATTGCCCTATATGTCCCCTTCATGCTTCCATGACGCCAGGCACTGCTTCAGTGCTGCAAAGACCTTAACCTACATCTCAGGATTTTTTGAATCAGAGAACAACCTATAGTCATGATGCATCTCATTCTCTTCCTCTACTTCCAGTAAGTCAGTAATTTACTGCTGAATTTTGTTAGCAGCAAACTATGGTCTAGTTTTGTTATTACTGCCACTTGTTGCACTGAGTCAAGACAGCTGGAGCCAGCAATTTGGTCGTGCTTTGTCTCTTCTCATTCTCATTTGAGGTAAACAGTAAGCATGATGGTACACTTGACAAACAAGGATCTATGTGTTTTTACAAAAATTTCTTGTTCCCTGTGGTTTCCTTGACAGACTTTATTTCTCCAGTCACAAGCAAGCCTGGAGTATCCAAGTTTCTGTGCTGCTTTCCCGTAGTTCATTGATTTCCTGATGACTGAGAAAGNGTAACATATTCTTATTCTGATTTCAGTTGATTTCATACCCATTGCTCTTTGGGCAGAAAATCTGTCATTGACTTCATCCACTATTATTACCTGAAAATAACAGTGATACCCATAGTACCATAGCCATGGTATATCTTTTTATTTTTCTTTACAGTACTCCTGAGGAGCAGCATTGCCTTCAGCTTATGGAGTCTCCAATCCTGAAAACTTAAATGCTCTCTCAACATTATATGAGAAGCCTCTGGCGCAGCATGTACTTTATCCCCTGAATCCCAAGCCTGAAGTAGAAAGCTAGCCATCTTTTCTATCATAGCATGCATGGCATGGATAAGGAGAATGATCTGTCATTAAATTTCCAAGCCTACAGCAAATAATGTTATTGTTAAGTGTGTGTGTGTAATTTCAATTTCTTCCTTAGACCAAGACTGTGAGACTCTTGAACCTACTGTAATTAAGAAATGGATAAATAGATAAAATCATTGAATCACAGAATCATAGAATGGTTTGGATTGGAAGAGACTTTAAAGATCATTGAGTTCCAAGCCCCCTGCCATGGGCAGGGACACCCTTCACTAGCCCAGGTTGCTCAAAGCCTCATCCAGCCTGGCCTTGAACCCCTCCAGGGATGGGGCATCCACAGCTTCCCTGGGCAACCTGGGCCACTACCTCACCACCCCCACAGGAAACAATTTCTTCCTCATATCTAACATAATCTCCCTTCTTTCAGTTTAAAATCATCACCCTTTGTCCTATCTCTACACTCCCTGATGAAGAGTGCCTCCCCATCTCTCCTGTAGCCCCCTTTCAGCACTGGAAGGCTGCTGTAAGGTCTCCCTGGAGCTTTCTCTTCTCCAGGATGAACAACCCCAACTCTCTCAGCCTGTCCTCATATGGGAGGTGCTCCAGCCCTCTGAGCATCTTTGTGGCCTCCTCTGGACTCACTCCAACAGGTCCATGTCCTTCCTGTGCTGAGGACTCCAGAGCCGGTCGCAGTACTCCAGGTGGGGTCTAACAAGACTGGAGTAGAGGGCGAGAATCCCCTCCCTCAACCTGCTGGTCACACTTCTTTTGATGCAGCCCAGGACACAGTTGTCCCCAGGACATTATAGAAGGTGAAAAGGACTATTGCATCACTCCAGGAGCACATTCTTCCCCCTTCATAGTGACAGAGGGAGAGAGTCAAGCCTGTTTGTCCCTCTTTAGCACTTGATGACATCACATCCAGTATAATTGTGGATGGCAGGAGCTTATGGAGAGTTCCATGTACCTGGCATCAAGTCCGCTGCAGTTTCTTATGGGAGGGCTTCCCTTCATCCAAGCAAGCAATATCCTTGCACACACTTTTAAGGGATCTTGGATGCCATTGTGTCTCTTAGAAAGGCACTTAAAATAAAGATACCTCTGTGTCTGAGTACTTCCTAATGTCACAGCACTCACACTGGGGATATGATTACATGCCTTCTGTTCACCTCCCCAGGAATGGCAGGAAGGCTCACACTGTCTTCTCATTACAGCAATCATGGCTTTTTTTTTCCGCAGAGCACAGCAGATACTCCCTTGCCCAGCACCTAGATGATGTGATTGCTGTTTAATATGGCAGCCTACTGTGGACCACTCCCACCCTTGCCTTGGCTAATGTCTATGAAGGATGCATTTTGCCAAAGCTGAAGAAAGTGGCAATCTCAGTCTCACAGATAGTGTTCTGTTATCTCCAATCTCTATCACAGCAGTTAACCTGACAGTTTTCTTTTTTTTCTCTTTAAGGAAAAAAAGAATATTAAAAGTATCATGCTGTTAGGCTGAACACAGAAGTTCAATGAAATGCTCAAAGGCAGAGTACACAATTTGCTCTTCCAGCTCTTGCTGTTTTAAAAATAAAATGTGTTTTCAGGTACAAGTTATGTTTAGTGTTATGTTAAACCTAACAATTTTTCTAAGTGTCAGCTTGACAAAACCACACAAACTTTTAAAATAAAATAAAAGTGGAACTAAGCAGTATCATAATCAAAAAGCTTAACATATTTATTTGTAAATATACCCTTTTTGTGTGATTTTCCATATCTAGACAGTAGACATTTCAATCATCAAGACGGAACAGCTCTTGTTATTCTGTTATGCTGTTATCTCCAGTTATTCTGTAATGCTTCAAGTCTAATGAAGAGTCCTGAGCCTCCTTGAGCAGTTTGGTTTCCGTGTTTCCACGTTGTACTCACAGCAGGTCTTCAAAAGCCTGTGGCCATCACTGGCTTGTCTGCAGCTCCTGCTGTTGTTATCGCTCACCTAGCTGCAACCACAGGTTTTGGGAGAAGCTGCAGCAAAAACAAACCCGAAGCAGACTTTACATGGAGATATCATGAAGTGCAATGTCTGATTTGTTAGTGGTTCATATCGTCTGCTGAGGCACCCTGCTCAGCAGGCTGAGAAGAACTATCTGCATTTATCCGGGATGCAGGAACACAGTAATGGGCAGGTATCGTACTAAGTGCAGATACACTGGTATGTGGCTGCCTTTTTAAAAAACATAGCCATAGTCATGGGTTTTGCTTTTTAACTTCTGGGTTTTTATTTCTCTTTCTTTTTTATGTTACCATGAGTTCAGTAAAAGTTGGTTAATCATCTGTAAAATTAATTTTTATTTATGATATGAATTTTTACTGCTTTGAGATAACTATTACAAGAGCATCCAGGCAAGTTCTGAAGCAATGTTTACTTACAGAGCTTCCTTCTTTTTCATATGGTTATTGATGGTTTCAATTTATTCATCTAGCACATTCAACAAGTAAAATCCCATTCCTAAAATGTTGTTAAATTAAAGAACTGCCAGTCTAAGAAGGCTGCGAATATGAAAAATGCCAGCAGAGCCACCAGTATTCAGCTAATGACTTCAAAAGAGAAGCACAAGACGATGGAGAAAGAATTTACTTACTGGAGCGTTTGAAAGGGACCTCAGTACCCGCATTCTCAGCCAGCAAGCTCTGCCAATGGATGGAAAAGAGTTTTGAGAATGTATCAGAATGCATATATACAAAGGGATAAGTGCTCTTTTAATGACCTGTGCTAGTGACAAATTACTTCATCCTCCTGCCTAAGCTCCAACTCAGCTTTAGCAGTTGCCGCATTGGAGAATATCGTCAAAGCTTCAGGCATTTCATGATGCACACTTGACCGCTGAGGAAGCATTGGCCTTTTGAAAACCATATTCCTCCTTGATCTCTGATAGCCAAAAGAGGAACATTTTCTAAATCCCCAAACAGGGATCAGAATAAGGCATTGAGTTAAAAAAAAAATAAAATCTTCTTTTTATCCTTCAAAAATGCAATTTTAAGATGGAATAGAACTTGTCAGAAATCACAAATTTTAAAGATACTGTGTGAAATTTTACAAATAACACACTTTAATTCAATTGTTAAGAGAAAATTTTATTTTAAAACTGAATGCATTCACTGTAAATGATGCAGAGCATTAAAAAAGATACAAGGGATTCTTTGTGTTCTGATGGGTTAAACTGAAAATAATGTGGTGTCAAATAGACATAAATATGAGTATTTTTGTGTGTTTCCCATCTCTGTCTCTAACAAATACAAAAGACTGGTGATCTGAGTAATTTTATTTTGTATAGGTACACTCTGCTTCTTTTCTCTCCCTTTTTTTCCTTTCCTTCCATTTTACGGCATTTCTTCCAGATTTGTCCCTTTTGCTGCATTTTCTGCCTCCCCACACACACTCTTTCTGCTTTTTCTATGCAAATAGAAACTAAGCGACGCCTCAGTCCAACTTTTTGAACTCTCAGTTCAATCTAGGCTGATTATCAGGAAAAACAAGCCCTCCACCCCATCCCTCTTCCAGCACTGCATTGCTGCTGCGGTACAACTACATTATGCAACTGAGGTTGGTAAAAAGCAGTTAACATTGGAAAATAAGTTTCTGAATAATAACACTGACATAATAACATTGTGCTGACAGATCCTGATTGACAGGAAGAGACAGGTCTTCCTATTAAGAGAAAACATGAAAGCTAGTGAGGATGACAGTGGTAATAATACTGTAAAGCTCAGCTTCTGGCCCTTTGCATTTTAGGGATGATAAAACTCTCTGACTTTTACATATACATATATCTCAGAGTTGAAACACTTAATCTAATTAACTGCTTACCCTCAAAGGAACTCACTTAGCATTTGTATTAAAGCTTTTTCACTCCATTTTCACCTGCATTTCTGGAGTATCAGAATATTCTGGGAAGAGGCAAGAGACAAGAAAGCCAGTTAATCCCTTGATAGTCTTCCAGCATCAAAGCAGGATTTCCTGCATGGCCTCAAAAGAAACCAAACAGGACAAATATCAAGAAGCCTAAAATGCTTTTAGTAGACATGTATACATTTATATGAATATATTATATGAATATCATTTACCTACATGTGTATATAAATGTATATATTATCAACTGTCTCTGATCAGTTGTATGCTTACTTTTGCATGTAAATGGTTGTTTTCGTGTACTCATATCTACTCATGACAGGCACAAGTGGTTAGCTGCTGGAAAAGTGTCATTTTTCCACTTCCTAAATGAAACATTTTGATTTTTTTTGTGTTGAAGCAACACTTTGTTCCTAAATTGAGCTAATTTTAGACAACCAATTGACAAATTGGGTGCCCTCTGCACTCTATTGACAGATTGCGTTCACACCTGCCCACATTTTATGCACAGTATTATTTTTGTCAAGGCATGGAGGTGTTGAGTTATATTAAATAGTGTCTTTAGGCTGGTTGTAGGTACACTGGGATCCACTGCTTGATCTATCCACACCAGAACCAACATGTTATTCCTTTTTTCTTCAGTTTTCCCTTTCCCTATTCAGGGTATGCTCCTGAGAGCACAGATTAACTCTCAACATGTATTTGAATAACATTTGTCACCAAAATGGCTCACTTTCAGCTGCCCCACTACTTCCTGATATATCCTCAGAATATTCTGATATCCTTGAATATTCTGAATCTCCAAAATACAACTATTGACAGCTAGGCTTCAAATACTTATTCCATAAATCAAAGTCATAACATAAGCAAACAGCTTGCCATAAATATATTCCTTCTTCCTCAACAAGAGATGAGGGGAGAAAAGATTGTTTGGCAGTATGCTCAGACTGCCAATAAAACTGTGTTATGCAGTTCCAGCTGAGGTCTGAATTACAAACCTGAAAATGCCCCTCCAACAGCTGCATCTCCTTGGTACTGATGGAGCACCAACATTTCCTTGATCTTAGCTGGCCCCTCATGAAACTGCAGCTGAATATCTCCCCTGCTGTGATGCTTTTAATTGCACTTGCAGAACATACTTAAGCGAGATATCTCTCTGCAGAGGATCTAAAGAATTTGAAAGATGAGTTTGAAAGAGTGCAGAGTGGGATCTGGTGCTTGGTGTTAGTGTTTGGTAATTCACACCACCCAGGTTTTGCCCTCACATTGTTTCTGAGCACATTTTGAGCCTAGTCCCTCTCCTGGCAGAATTAATGGCTCCTCTGAAAGTATCTAGGAAAAAGTCTAAAGGCCAAAATTAGGAGCTTCTCGCTCCAGAGATGCCGTAGGTCACCCAAGTGCACCAGTTAGATGCTTGTGTGGCAGTGCAGCCACACCACCACTGATAGGGGAGGTGGGCTCTGGGCCTGATCCGTCCAATAGCCCATGAAAGGGACTAAGGAAGGAGCACACGAGGCAATACAGACTTTCAAAGCTCTTGGCACACTTTTCATTGGCAAATCTTTACACATTTTTACTATTCATAAGATTAAATCAGAAGAGAACAAAGCCAGGAGCAGAAGAACAGTTTGGTTTCTGCATAAAGTAATATCCAGACCTCAAGACTAGAGTCTTTTATGTCCTGTATTTCTGCATCCCAGAGACTCTCATTACGAGCTGCAGCTCTTCAAGATGAAAGATTGTGAAGGGTGTCTCAAATAATACCCCATGATAAGGACACTCTCTTAGGATATGGAGCTCTAGATTCAAATCCCACTCACTCTGAAGGTCCTACACCTTCTTCTTCCTGGGCAAATGCCTAGTGGCATTGACATGTGTGAGGGGAAATGGCCCACTAGGTACCTGGATAATTTCAGTATGCCCTGACAAGAGATAAGCAGAGATTGAGCACAGGACACTTTAAACGCTTTTTCAATGTGCTAGATGAAGTATAAATGCACTTCATGACAGAGAATTTATGATGCTTTGTTTAGGGCTGAGGAGACCGAACTCCAAGCAGAGAATATATTCATCATTAAAGAATAAGTGATATTGGAAAGTTTTTCAAAGACATAAATACTTCACAGACTTTTCTTCAAAAGCAAACAAGGTTAATATTTGGTTTTAAATTCTGGCTAGAGTCATCAGAACTAGAAGATCTTCATAGGTGGTATTGACCTGGTGATAAAAACATGGTTCTCCAGACACACTAAGAGGAGCTTGGACTTCTCATTATATGACTGAATGAATGCCTACCAGGTAGAGAGATTGCCTGAACCTACAGAGAGCAGAGACCTTTAAAATACACATGGTACAGCCATATGTGTCTGCATTAGGATACTTGAGCTACTTTGAGACAATGCAGCAGTGCTGTTAACAAATTCATTTATTTTCCCTCAATATTATCAGAGCTTATCTCTCAGATGTCCACCTTGGAGTGGAAAGAAGTGCTTGTCACTCAAAAACTTTCCCATTAATTTGGCCAGTATCAACTTAAAGGAGAAAAATAAACCCAAATCCTTAACTAGTCACCTCCTCCTTGTTGCAACAAGAGTCAACAAACTTAAATAACACATTTTGGCTCCCTTCCTTGGCTCCCTCCCTTGTGAATATTTCAGGGCAGTATTGGCAGCAAATAATTGATAGCTACTGGTATGAGTAGAGCTACTGCTTCTATTCAGGAACTTGAAGTTCCTCCAGGAACTTGTGCTAGGTTCCTGGCAATGAAATTGTTGTAACAAATTTGGGATAAAATAAAAATGAACATACAAAATGTTTTTGGAATTTACCTCATTCTGCTTTTCATTGTCATCAAAATGTTACTTCATCTGTTCAAGTTCATATACTTCTCATTTTGGGGACCTGAAGGGCTGTAGTGTTAGCTCCCAAATTCAAAGGATTAAATGTATTAGAAACTTTCAGCGTGGTTGAACATCTTGACTATAAAACATACTTCACTAAGTTTCACAAGATTAATACAAATGTAATTGAACCACCAGAAGATATGGCAGAAGAATAATGCACCGAGTGACGCAGCTGGCAATTCTTACCCTTCTGTGCCTGATTCAATTCTCATTCAAAAGGACTCTTTCCAATTAGTTTAACAGAAGATGGATTGGACCCACAGGATTGATCCAAATTGCAGTGAAGTGCCCAGGAAACCTTTGCTAATTTCTGTAATCAGTAAATAAGCTCCTTATTTAGTACAAATAAAATTGATACTGAAATGGATTGAAGTGGTGGATAGGCTTTCTCTTGGTCTTTGGAGAAAAATGAATTTTATTCTAAATTTCTCTTTCCGGCTTGATCAGAATTGCATGAAAACAAGTATCATTATTCAGAGGTCAATGGATTTTGTAGCAAAATGTAGCAAAGATTACATTTTTGTCAGCAAAAAAATCCATTTTCTAAGTTTGAAAGAGCAAAATATTCCAATAGTTACACAGACTAATTAAAATATAAACTGAAACTTCTCGATGAAAGTTATCTTACCTGTCCATCAGTCTAAAATTCGTTGGAGAATCTGTTTTTTTCCTCTCTACTTTTTACCTGGGATAATCTAGAACAACAATGCTTAATGGTGCATGGAGGAGGATGATGCCAGCTGGAAGGATCGGTGGATGGAAAGCTGGTCTCCAATCTCATCTGTGTCTTTAATTCATAAAGATTTTATCAAGAATCTGTCTGTAACAGACTTAAATGTCTACAGATGTATGTGTGTGTCTTCATGGGTCTATTTGCCTAGATTAATTTTATAGGCAGAAGAAAGACAAACGAATTTGTGGAACATTGGTCATTTGACCATTTCTTTCTTCAAGGGATATTCCACAGTTTTTCCAGCTGTGTTACCCAGATACAGCTACTACTACTACTATATTTTATGCTTTCCTGTAACTTTACTATAATCAGAGAATTATGCTGCTTTTCCTCAGGATTCATTCATTCCAGGGTTTTCCAACTTTATTGCCCTCCTGGAACTGTACAGCTGAGTTCTGCCCCTAAATTACCTATAAGAAGAAGAGAAAGATGTAACCTCTCATGGTCATCGCATTTGTCTTTTTGCTCCCCTTTCCAGAGCGAAGTAGTTCCAGAAATCCCTTCAAAGCACAAGAGTGTTAATATATATGAAGCATGTCTCATTAAAGGTTGGCTGTGTACAGTATAAAGCCAGGTATGGGAGCGTGTGCCTCCTGAAGCATTCCTATATCTTAGTTCTGGAGGGCTGCAGCATGCTAAGTACCCTACCCTCTCTCATAAAGAGGTATAGATCACCCCTGCACCATTAAGGTTTGCTTTCATCCTTCCCGCAAAAGCAGATAAATCCCTGGTCCCTCTGGTTTTTACCCATACTCATATTTACCCCATGTTTTACAGTAAAAGTCTCCATTGATCATTAATGCCCCCATCCCTGGAGGGGTTCAAGGCCAGGCTGGATGAGGCTTCGAGCAACCTGGGCTAGTGGAAGGTGTCCCTGCCCATGGCAGGGGGTTTGAACTAGATGATCTTTAAGGTCCGTTCCAACCCAGACCACTCTATGATTCTGTGATTAAGGCTGAATCAGTGATAACATCTATAAGTTAGAGATGGCAATGATATAGTTTGTGCAAGTGTCTGTGTTGTATGTGTGATTAACTGTTGTGAGGAAAGAGTTACTCTTACCTCTCCTTCCCTGTCAAAGCATTTTATAGGAACAGAATCTATTTCTTTAGCCTCTTTCATGCCACATCAACTTAAGCCTTCCCTGACCATGTAATAGATCTTTTCCACCTCTAATTTCTGAGATTTATTTACTGATGTCTATGGCAAAGGAGGAGCAAAGCCGTAAGAACAATATGTGACTGTTAAATAGCTGGATTTTGATGCTAGTCATGTTTGAGCATTTTATTGCTGGATAGTAATAACTTTTTTATGAATGTTTGGAGATAACATATGTCTCATCACCCTGTTCCTCATGGGGTGGAACTGTAAACAAAATACTTTATATGAGTACTTGCTATAAAATTTGAAATAAATCAAGTTCTTCTCTTACCCTGGTTAAACATGCCGTTGTCACAGGTTGGTTTCAGTGCTCCAGGATGAAGATCTCAGATCAATTGCCAGTTGCATAAACTTCACACCCACACTTTGCCTTATATTGTAAAATGTGTGCGGCCTTATAGGCTGCTGAGGGTTGTCTGGGGAAGTAGGCTGGTTAACGCAGGCACAAAAATGTACTAACATCTAGCTCTTGTACTGTCGATGGCTCAGAGCATGGCCAAAGGAGCTCTTATCTGTTTGCACCCGTCTGAACAGCCATCTGTGATCAGAATTCATTTTCTGACCTGGCCGTTTCATGTTGGAGCAGAGCAAATTCCATCCCAAGGCAATTACAAGATGCCAATGTAGCCAAAAGATACAGATCCAAAGCTCTTTGAAGTCCAAATTCAGCCTCCTTTGGTTTTGATGGCATCTTAATCAAAGCTCTGTCACTGCTTTTGCTTATCCCAAGTTCCCTTGGATCCTGAATTTAACTCTGTGAAAATGCAGATGTAGACAAAAGCATGATTCATGTCTACCAGCGAAAACTTTGGTTCCTACTTAAAAATGTATCTAAATAATTTTGACTGACCTCTTTGAGCTGGAAAGGTAAGAACTGACTTTGAGACCTGTCGTGTTGGTCCCAAGTCCAGATGTATCTTTTTTTAGTTTGTGCGAAGTCAGTACCTGAAAGTTCTTAAAGTTGTTCCTGGCTTGGATTCAACCCATTTGCCTTTAGGCATGTATCTAAGGAGCCTAATTGCTACAGGTTCCACACATAAGCAATTGGTAAAGATAAATCTCTCTAGAGGGCAATGAAGCCTGTTAAGGTACTAATTGCCTACTGAAGGTTCCTATCTGTCTACATTAACTATAAGAGGTTAGTAGAGTGGTGACACTTCTTATGTAAGCATTTCAAGCTGATGTTCAAATTTTTTGTGGGGTAATCCTGACTGTAATTTTAGATTTGTTATCAGCAGAGAATAGTCAGGATTCAAGCTGCTTCTGTTCTGAGGGAACAGCAGTAAGGGGTTGGGTTTTGAAAAACTACAGATTCAAGTAACATTTGAGACATTCCTTCAGAACACTAGAAAACATGTTCAGGCTAAATATATTCTATTCTAAAACAACCTCCTAGGGAGCTCCACAACCAGGGACTCCCACACAGAATACTGAACTGTCAATAGTGGAAGAGAAGTTAGAGCATCACAGCATACACACAGTCTGAGAATAAGACCAGCAGAGAAGAGTAGGGCAAGATGCTCTGGCTGCATCTCATAGGAAGCTCAGTAAGACAATTTAACATTGATTTTTTTTTCAATTTTTGTATCTTATATTTTACTATTTCTCTCAAATGTAAAATATTTTGCCACTTTTTCATTTTCATTCTTACCACGACATCTACATCTATGCTGAGAAAACCCTTGCTGTTGATTTCATCAAAAGGATTTCTGTAGCAAAAGCAACATTTCTGTTGTTCCTTACTCCCACTCAGAGCATTAACAAGAGCAGCATAATGGACTCCTATGCATGTGCAATGCCATTCTTCCTATAAAAATTCAGATACAATATAGGGCTTCTAGCTTGCTAACAGCTACAAACTGTTTTTATATTAATATTCTAATACATCCTCAGCATTTTTCATCAGTTCTCAGCAACAAGCTGTGTCCTACACTAATGTTCTTATGTTTTAATCTCCACTGGAGGCAGAGTAATATGATGTGCAAAGAAAATGTAAGGACTCTTCTACATCCATTTTTACATTAAAATCCCATTGTAATGCAGCCAAAACTCCAAGAAAACTGGGGGAAGCTATCTATTAAAAGACTGAAAATTTAAGGGCAAGGAAGGTGGAGGGAGAGAAACTGTATGCTTTCTGAACTTCATTCTTAATAAATAGTTTTAAATAAAAAAATCTAAATAATTTTTTTCCCTAATCATACCTAGAATTCTGGTATTTGCGATGTTTTGATGTTGCATGTAAGTTAATTGTAGGAAATTCAGGACCAAATCTATCAGGGTGAGAACATGTGGATATGCTATTTATTGAAGCCTCAGCTGTGTAACTTGGAACCAGAAAAACATTCAAGAATATCTATCAAAATTCATATAAGTGAATGTCTACTAATGTGAAAAAAATCTGCACCTCATTTTCTTTTCTCACTAGATACAGAATCATAAAACCAGGGAACGTGGACGGCGGAAACACCAAATTGGTTTTCCTGGTAATTTCCTATGGTGTTTCACACTCTATTTGCTAAAGGTTTCTAAAGCCACATCTGAAAAACATAACTTTGTAACCCCCTCAGATAGTCTAATCTGTTGGAAAACAAAAATTCTGCTTGTGGCTGGTAATCCTGTCCTGGGTAATCTGAGGTACTCTGGGGAACTTTTAATTGTCNTAAGGGGTTGGGTTTTGAAAAACTACAGATTCAAGTAACATTTGAGACATTCCTTCAGAACACTAGAAAACATGTTCAGGCTAAATATATTCTATTCTAAAACAACCTCCCAGGGAGCTCCACAACCAGGAACTCCCACACAGAATACTGAACTGTCAATAGTGGAAGAGAAGTTAGAGCATCACAGCATACATACAGTCTAAGAATAAGACCCACAGAGAAGAGTAGGACAAGATGCTCTGGCTGCATCTCATAGGAAGCTCAGTAAGACAATTTAACATTGATTTTTTTTTCAATTTTTGTATCTTATATTTTGCCATTTCTCTCAAATGTAAAATATTTTGCCACTTTTTCATTTTCATTCTTAC